>RJWK010040890.1:0-19791 GCA_004363435.1 Platanista minor | reverse complement strand
TGGCCGCTGAGCCTGCGCGTCCGGAGCCTGTGCTCCGCAACGGGAGAGGCCGCAACAGTGAGAGGCCTGCGGACCGCAAAAAAAAAAAAAAAAATTATAATGGTGCTTTCTTCTTGCTAGTTTCTGCCTTTTCCTTATTATTCATTCCTCTTTCTGCTCCTTTGGGCGGCAGCGGTTACGAGGAGAAAGTGGTCAGGATGAGAAGTGACGTCATGTTCTTACCACTGCCTCCCATCCCTCATGTCAGCCTCTGCTCCCCCTACAGACAGGTTTCCAGGTGGCTTGGAGGTGTTTGCTACAGCTCTGGCATGATGGCAGGTGACAGCAACAAGAGAGGTTTCCCCTCCACATGGAGAAGAACTAGAAAACAAGTAGTTTTCATTTCTACAGAACCTTGTAAAGAAGGCTTTTCATCAGTCCTGGTGTACAGTCAAACCCTTGCCTGGTACATGGTGGGCATGTGTATTTGTTGCCTAGGACTAACATAACAAAGCACCATAGACTTGAATGTTTTCAACCACGGAAATTTGTTTCTTCACGGTCCTGGAGGCTGGAAGTCTGAGATCAATGTGTCAGCAGGTTTGGTTTCTTCTGAGGCCTCTCTCTTTGGCTTGTAGATGGCCGTCTTCTCCCTGTGTCCACATGACCTACCCTCTGTGTGTGTCTGTGTCCTAATCTCTTCTTATAAGGACACCAGTCATATTGGATTAGGGCTCATTCATATGAACTCATTTTAACTTAATTACTTCTTTAAAGGCCCTACCTCTAACACAGTTACAGTCTGAGGTGCTGGAAGGTTGGGACTTCAACATATGAATCTGGGGGAAATACAATTCAGCCCATAAGAACAGGCAATAAATATATATACAGTGAATAAGTGATTGAGCGAACGGATGAGTGAGTGAATAGGAAGGTTTGCCCTGTTCTCCCTGTGGTAACAAAGTTTGGCCTCCTCCCCTCTTCCACTCAGTCTGCGGCTCTATCCTCAGCCCATCTTATCTACACCTAACATTTCAGATGAAAACCTCCAAACTGCTGCTTCTCTACATCTCTCCATTACGCTCACCCTCCTTCCGTTGTCTGTCTCTCAGGGGTCCCCTTCCATTATGGACGGCAGCCTCCTCCTGTCACTGCACAATCTATTCTTAAGCATAGTCACATCTTTACCTCAGTCAGCCCACACGTTCCCCAGAGGACAGCTCATTGCCACCTGCCTGCATTCTCATCGTGGCTTGCCCTCCTAGTGGGGAAAGAAGGATGGAGAGGAGGGGACTTTGCTCTTTGACCTCCTGGGTCTTCCTTAGAAAGTGGACCATCTGCATCAGTCAGGGTCCCAATATTTGGGATAGGTTGCCTTCTCCACTTCCTTCTATAACCCCTGTTGCCTTCCCTTTAGAACCACTGTGGTCATCCTCTGATCTGCTCCACCTCTTCTCCAGCTGTGACACTTGAGGACTCCCAGCATCCACAACAAGGACCCACGTGATGGGATTACTTTACAGCTCTAGCCCTGCCCACCCCCACCGAAGCTCCTGTCCACTGTGTTTCAGCCACACACACAACCCACCCAAGTAAAGCTTAACCTTCGGTCTCCTTGTCGTCACCTGTGTCCAGGACCTACCTCAGTAGAGAAGGTATAGACAAGTCAGGTTTGCATTTTTATAGGGACCTTGACTGATCACATGACAGGTAGGGGCCATGAAGATAGCCCCTAGCCAGGAACCTACACAGGGTACAATGTTTGGGTAGCCCACGCCCCTCTCAAACAAATGTCTCATTTTTTCTTCTCTTAGTATCTGTTATGCCATCTGAAAGGCTTACAGCATTCATAACATAAAAAACGTTTGTCCCCAGACCGCTACACAGGGAAAAGAAAAAGACGTAGTCCAGAGGAAATAGAACATTTTGCTAAACCAGCAAGTCAGTAATACAATCTGGACCTTTTCCCCTTGGCTGTGAGTAATAGGATTTATTTGTTCCAAACCTGTGAGTGTACCCACTTTACAAACTCTCTTAGCATTTCAAATCACAGAGTACCATTCTAGACCTATGGTCTTGAACTTGGAGCTCCCATTTCTGATTACAATCTCTTTGTCACCCTACTAGTTTCCTTCACCAGCTTACATATTATATATTTTACTGCCTTTCTCCCCAGAACAGAATAGAAGCTCCAACAGGGCTGGGATTTTTGACCAATTTGTTCATTGCTGTATCCCCACATCTGAAATGTGTTGTTGTTGTTGTTGTTTTAAATGTGTTTGCTTTTTTAAAATTGGAATTCCCGGAGGTTCGACTTTCCTCCTCCTACTAGTTTCTTTCTGAGGACCCCTCGTCCAGCCTGTGTACTGTGTCAGCGGTTGTGTGCTGTTCTTGCTAACATTTTAGGTTCCCTTGCAGTTTGATCCTACAAGGCTGATTCCTACACGTAATCATGACTGTCATCTGCTTTTTGCCATTTGTGGCTCCTGAAGCAGGACGTTGCTGAAGAATGTCACAGAACTGCCCTCAGTTCACCCACTGCCTACCTTCGGCTCGACCTCGGGCTGCCTACTTATTCTTTCATTTACATCATTGTTGTCCTGGTACTCTTCCTGGTGTGCACCTTTTGAGCTTTTCTGCCCACCTTTAAGCTCCCAATCTTATGTTAAAACAGCCTTTCTACTTTCAAAAGGTGATCAGTTCAACTTTAGGAAGAACTTTGAAGACATTTGATTAAAATCTCCTTATCAATTCCTTTGTCATGTCATCCCTTTCCGCCATCTTAGAGCATTTTGGACCCATTGTCTCGTTGTTGCTTCCTGTTTCAAGAGGAAAAGTTACCTATCCTCACAACCAAGGTCACCATCTGGTCTCAGTTGTGTGTGGATCCCCCTAAATTATCCCATTTCTCTCTTGCATTCTCAGTGTCTCCCCCTCTGCTGGTTCTTTTCCTAAGCAAAGGTGTACTTACTGCCTCTATCCTGAAGACCAAGCTGTCTAGGCACCCTCTACTTGATCCAGCCTGAAATCTTCTCTCCTGTTCACTGCCATTTCTTAAGCACGGGCGTGCTGCCCACGTACCGAGTTCTTCCCACCCACACTACCCGGTTATTCTTTAACTTCCTTAAACTCCGGCTTTTTTCTCCAGTGATTTTCTCTGTCTACTGAACTTCCTTCCAGCCACATTGAGTTAATCACCAAGTCCCATCAGTCCTTCTGTGCTCTGCCTCTAAGAGCCTTCTTTTCCCACTCATGGCAGCCATTAACTTTGAACAAACTCTCTGGTTTACACAATTACTGTAGTCTTGATTGGTTCCTAATGTACCCTGCAAAGCTCTGCAAAATTAATCTTGCTAAAATCTATTTCATCATTTGATTCTTCTACTCAAAAAAGTTCTTCAGGGACTTCCCTGGTGGCACAGTGGTTAAGAATCCACCTGCCAGTGCAGGGGACACAGGTTCGAGCCCTGGTCCAGGAAGATCCCACATGCAGCAGAGCAACTAGGCCGGTGCACCGCAACTACTGAACCTGAACTCTAGAGCCCGCGAGCCACAACTACTGAAGCCTGCGCTCCTAGAACCCGTGCTCCGCAGCAAGAGAAGCCACCGCAATGAGAAGCCCACACGCCACAACGAAGAGTAGCCCCTGCTCGCCACAACTAGAGAAAGCCCGTGCGCAGCAATGAAGGCCCAACGCAGCCAAAAATAAATTAAAAAAAAAACAACACAACTTCTCCAGCCCTTTCATAAGAAAGGGATAAAAAGGCCCAACCCTTTATGGGATAAAAGAGGCCCAACTTTCATCTGTTTTAAGTCAGTCAACCATAGTAGTTCTACCATATGCAAACAAATGCTGGAAAGAGTACCAACTTCCTTGTTTTTTAACCTGTTCCCCAACAGACTCTATTCTAGCAGAAAATTCTCATCTCTACATTTTCCAGAGGCATTTTCCCACCTGATGTTTTCCCATCCATCCCCCTGATGCTTCCCAATTCTACCCACCCGTGAACTCTCCACTCACCCTTCTCTACCCTTTTGTTCAACAACTATTAATTTAACACCTAATATTTACCGGGCACTGTTCCAGATGCTGGGGATACAGAAGTGAACACAGTGGTCTCAAATTCTAGCTCTTCAGGAGCCTATATTCTAGTCTGGGGAGAAAGAAAAGAATCAAACACGTTTGTTGGTAATAAGTGCCAAAAGGGAAATGAATCAGGGAGGAAGGGAAGGAGGTCAGAGACAGCCTCATGAGAAGATGACCTTGAAGCAGAGACCTGGATGGTGCCAGAGGGAGCCTTGAGGCCGTCTGATAGAAGGACATGGTACAGAGGAGAAAGAGCAAACACGGATGGATGCCTGGGGGTGCTTGGGACCAGCAAGGAGGCCAGTGTGGCTGATGTGAATGTGGAAGGGTTATTATTTTTTTTAACATCTTTATTGGAGTATAATTGCTTTACAATGGTATGTTAGTTTCTGCTGTATGACAAGTGAATCAGTTATACATATACATATGTTCCCATCTCTCTTCCCTCTTGCGTCTCCCTCCCTCCCACCCTCCCTATCCCACCCCTCTAGGTGGTCACAAACCACCTAGCTTGGAAGGGTTATTAAAGGTTATAACTGAATGAGTAAGTGGTGGGAGGTGAGTCCAGGTGATGAGGGGCCAGAGTCTGAGGAGTCTTGAATGCCATTGGTAGGAATTTGGCTTTTACTGCAAATGAGATGAAAAGCCATTAGAGGGTTTTGAGCAGCAGAGACATCTTCTGCTTACATTTAAAACAATCACTCTGGCTGTTGTGCTGGGAATGTACTAACAGGCAAAGATGGAGGCGCTGGAAACCAGCTATTGTAACAATTCAGACAGGAAGACGGAGACGGCTTGGACTAGGATGCAGGTAGTGGAGGTGGTGAAAAGTGGTCAAATTCTATTAGTATTTTGAAGGCTGAGCTGACAGGATTGCTACCAGATTGGATGTGGGGTGTGAAAAAAAGGGGGAGAAGTGCCCAAGGCACTGAAGGATAGACTTGCTGTGGATTGTGATGGGGAAGACTTGGAGAGGATTCAGGACTTCAGACCTGACCTATGGGTGAGGTTTATTACTCACCTAAGAGGAGAGATAAAGTAGGCACTTGGCTAGACCAGGCTGGAGCTCAGAGAAGAGACCTGACCAATACAGCCCATAAAGACTTCTCCCATCTCTACACTTCTAGAACTTATCCATGAAATCCAGAGTTCATGATACAGTCCATGAACGGCCTTGTGATGCCTGTTGTGTTACTTCTTTGTATTATTTAACTCTCACTTTCTTCAAATGCATGTTTGTACCTCTTTCTCCCCGTAGAAAGTTTAACTTCCTCGTAGGCTGGGCCAGCACAACGCTGTTGCATCACAATCCCGTAGCCCTTGACACAGTGCTAGCCACGCAGCAGTCAGGCAGTAACCCTACCATTTTGCAAGCTCACTACCCCTGACTCAAAAACAAGCCTGTTTTCACTGTTTCTTGTTCTCTTCCTTTACAGGCCACTACGTCCATGGCATTTGTATCTATGGAAACGGAGACTTAAAGTGGTTGATTAATTCGTCAAGCCTCTTTGCTAACAAGTTTGAGCTCACTACGTACCCCCTTACTGTGGAATGCCTAGAGCTGAGGCTTAGAGAAAGAACCCTAAATCAGAGTGAAATTGCAATACAGCCCAGCTGGTATTTTTGATCTACTGCCACTCACGACTGAAGGAAAATTACAGCTGGAAAGGAGAGCTTTTTTTCTTTGTGAGAAAAACTTGGCCTGGGTTATATGAACATTCTCAGGGCCAAGGTTATGGCCTCAGGACCTGACTGGTGAAGTAACATTATTACATGTTAAAATATTCTCTGGACACCGTGAAATATGCTGTCAGGATGGTTGTGCAGAGGGATGCTGGCACTTTGGCCACTCTGGCAGTTTCTTGAGGCTCGCCTGTGTATCAGGCTACTGTTCTGATCTGTGATAAATTAAACTGTCCTCAGATTTGCATCTGATCCTCATCGTATATAAATGTTCTAATGAAAAGGAGAATTGTGGATAATACTATTTAGGAAAAAAAGAGTTGGGTTTCTTTGAAGAAGGAATCTTTTATAACGGATCTCTAGCCACACATTGATGTATATCCCCTGCTCTTTGCTTACCTGCACGTAGGCATAGAAATCGCTTTTTGGGTCACTGACCAATCTGCTTTACAACTTGAGCTCCTAGAACTGAGAACTAGATCTTGTTCCTGAGTTGCAACAGTAGCATTTTCAAGTTTCCTGTGTCTAAAGTTCTGTATAGAATTTAAAGCCATTCACAGGAGACAGAATTTAAGACAGCAGTCACTGCCTGCCGCTTCAGTAAAAGGCCCCCGGGGGGATTCAGTTTCTTGAATATTTGTCAGAATGTGCTCTGATCCCTCTTTCTTGTTTTCCATTGAGAACATGGAAAAGTTCTTGAAGCGTGAAGAATTTCTAGAAGAGAGGTGCTATTGCATGGGTTTAGCCTCAAGCCTTGAATATCTCAGAGTAAATCACTTTCCTTGGGCTTCCCTGGTGGCGCAGTGGTTGCGAGTCCGCCTGCCGGTGCAGGGGACACGGGTTCATGCCCCGGTTCTGGAAGATCCCACATGCCGCGGAGCGGCTGGGCCCGTGAGCCATGGCCACTGAGCCTGCGCGTCCGGAGCCTGTGCTCCACAACGGGAGAGGCCGCAACAGTGAGAGGCCCGCGTACCGCAAAACAAAACAAAACAAAAAATCGCTTTCCTTTATCACCACCACAACCAAAGTGATCTTATCTGCAAAGTGGAGACCAAATTCTGCCCCGTGAGCCTTTAAGGAGTCCATAGTGTTCTCTGGGTAGCTTTGCAATGCCTGGGGGTCATAGGAGTGTCTGGATTTTTAAAAGCTTTCAAATGTGTGTGAGCCTTTTGGTCACTTATCCTTCGTCCCATTCATGTATCCAATTCATTCATTCAGCATCTGGTCAATTTATTATACACCAAACATGTGCAGAGACAAGGAGGAGAAGTAAGTCAGAAGCTTTTTCACTCTCAAAGTCCTGGCAATAATGTCAGGACTGTTTATTATACACCAAACATGTGCAGAGACAAGGAGGAGAAGTAAGTCAGAAGCTTTTTCACTCTCAAAGTCCTGGCAATAATGTCAACGTTGGAAAAGCTGCTCTAGAGAATCTCACAGGGTGGTTGTATTTTAACACCTTCACGTGCGGGGGGGTGTAGACTGTGATATCAGGCCCAGGATATCAGAAATTACAAAGTGAGGTCTAAATCAGAGATTACTCCCAAGAGAGAAGGGAAGGAGGAGACGGAAGCCACAGCTGATTGTGTTCTAGGTGCTCTGCTTGTTCACTTACGTCTCATGGCCTTCAAATCTCACAACGCTCTTGGGAAGCTCGCATGATTACCCTACCCCCATTTTGCAGATGAAGTGAGTGGGGCTGAGACAGGTTTTTAGTCAGCATTAGGAAACAAGTTCTCTGTCTGAGAATCGGGATTCTCTTATTGCTCTCCTTTGTTCATTTCCTGAGGTGGAACATTTACAGAAGGTGAAGTAATGCCATATTTAGCATCCCAGAATGGTCTCAGCGTTCATATGGAGAAAACGTCCTGTCACATCAGAAAAATGTGAACTCTGCTCTTATGCTCCATCCAGTTCCTTGATATTTATTCATTCTAATGTAAAACAGTAACTACAATTAATGATACATTTAATCCACGCAACGTTATTTTTTTCTGTAATTGTGCCTGTTGAATGCTAATCATATTTAATGACTTTGAATTTAATGACTTCTAGTGACTTTGAAGTAAAGCCACTTTTTTTCCTGCTACCAAAAAAAAAGATGGGGCTTCTCTGGTGACGCAGTGGTGGAGAGTCCGCCTGCCGATGCAGGAGACGCGGGTTCGTGCCCCGGTCTGGGAAGATCCCACGTGCCGCGGAGCGGCTGGGCCCGTGAGCCGCGGCCGCTGAGCCTGTGTGTCCGGAGCCTGTGCTCCGCAACGGGAGAGGGCACAGCAGTGAGAGGCCCGCGTACCGCAAAAAAAAAAAAAAGATGGACCTGTATTGGTTGATGAAGAGTCAAGGGGTAGGGAACACACCCAGAGCTAAAGGCAGAATCTGAAGATCATCTTTTTTTTTTCAACTAATTTACATGACACCACTTGAGGGTTGTGTTACACTGGATCTTTCTCTTGTAGAACAAGAAATCTTTTGGAATAGAAGATGTTTACATGTCCGTTGGTGGTCATTTCTTCTATGTCTTAAGTACTTTAATATTGGAAGAATGTAGTGTTTGGACTAGTGGGTTTCTGCTAGCCCTTGGAGATGCCCTGAAAACTTTGTTTTCGATGATGTTCCATGTTGTTTTCTTGGAAATAAATTAATATATTGTTTTCCACCTTTGGGGCTATTGTGTATTTTTATTTGATTGGCATTTGAATGTAATTCTCCTAACATTTTCTTAAAAATACAAATAAATACATTCATACGTATGCACATACTTGTCTAAAAATGCCCATCCACTGAAAAATAATTAAGCTTTTCCTCTGTGGAGTGTTGGGGAGAATAATTGGGAATGATAGAGAAGAGAATATAATGGAAGATCAGTTTCATTTAAATTGGGTACAACCATTTTAAAATCTGAGGCAGGAAGAAGTTAGCCTTCTACTCTTGCCTCCTTTATTTATTTTTTAAAAATCAAGGTACAATTTAGGAAAAAGACATGTTAATATTATCATAATTATTCGATTGTCAAATGCCAAAGTTTTTGAGCAGGCTTTCAGTGCTAAGTTTGGCTAAACAAATTTTGCCTCTAACAGACACATGGAAAATGACAGAAATACTGAGGAAAATAACTCATTTAAACAACATCTGATGCACCATTTTTTTAAATGCAAAATGTTTAAAAACTAAAACATTTCAAACTACAAAAACAATAATATATGTTCATAAAAATAGAATACATAAATCAACTATACTTCAATAAAAATTTTTAAAAATATGATAAAATCAAGTTCATAGGTTAAAAAAATAGAAAGAATACAGAAGAATACAGAATAAAAAGTGAATTCCTTTCTCCAGAAGTAATCACTTGATTGGTGTATATTCTTCTTTTTTTTTTTTTTTTTGCGGTACGCGGGCCTCTCACTGCTGTGGCCTCTCCCGTTGTGGAGCACAGGCTCCGGACGCGCAGGCTCAGTGGCCATGGCTCACGGGCCCAGCCGCTCCGCGGCACGTGGGATCCTCCCGGACCGGGGCACGAACCCACGTCCCCTACATCGGCAGGCGGACCCTCAGCCACTGCTCCACCAGGGAAGCCCTGGTGTATATTCTTAAGTGTCTTTTCAGTGCAGTGATATCCTGTGGCAGTGCTGTCCAAAAGAATTTCTGCAATGATGAAAATGTTCTGTATCTACACTGTCCAAGATAGTAACCACTCAATTTAGCCACTGGGCACTTGAAATGTAGCCAGTGTGACTGAGGAAATGTTACTTATTTTTAGCCACATGTGATTAGTGGTTATTGTACTACACAGTTCTATAGTTCTAAATCAGTTTTATACACATGCTTGTGTATACGATGGAAATATACACAAAGACACATGTACTGGCTTTTTTTTTAATGAGATGATTATAGAGATGTATAATAGAAATTATATCTTTTTGCAACTTGCTTTTCTGGGCCCTTCAATAATAAACTTTTACTTTTAGAATAGTCTTAATTTTACAGAAAAATTACAGATAATACTGAGTTCCCATATAACATAATCAATAGATAACATTAGTATAATACATTTGTCACAATTAATGAGCCAATATTGATACATTATCACTATTACCTAATATTCATACTTTATGTAGATTTCCTTAATTTTTACCTAATATCCTTTTTTTGTTCCAGGATCTTATCCAAGTGCCACATTAGGTTTAGGTATATTTCTACAGTCTCTGGGCTGTGACCGTTTCTCAGGCTTTTCTTGTTTTGATGACCTTGACAATCTTGAAGGGTGCTGGTTGGAGATTTTGCAAAATGCCCCCCACCCATTGGTTTTGGCTGATGTTTTTCTCATGGTTAGATTGAATTTGGGGGTTTGGAGGAGGAAGACTACAGAGGTAAAGTACCATTTTCATCACATGATAGGAAGGGTACACACTATCAACTTAACACAGCTGATGCTGGCCTTGGTCACCCAGCTTAAGTAGTGTTTGTCAGGATTCTCCACCATAAAGTGACTCTTTTTCCCTTTTTCCATACAACACTCTTTGGAAGGAAGTCATTATTCCAAGCCCATACATAAAGAATGGGGAGTTATAGTCCATCTCTTTTATTTATTCATTTATTTATTTATTCATTCATTTATTTATTTTTAAATTTTAAAAATTTATTTATTATTTTTTATGGCCACACCACCGGCATGTGGGATCTTAGTTCCCCGACCAAGGATTGAACCCGTGCCCCTTGCAGTGAAAGTGTGGAGTCTTAACCACTGGACTGCCAGGGAAGTCTCATACTCCACCTCTTTTAGAGTATGTACATAAATTATTTGAAATTCCTCAGAGCAGGAGATTTGTCTCTTTTCCCCAATGTATTTATTTATTCAGTCATTTATTAATATTAATATGGATTCGTGGATATTTATTTTATACTTTAGGTTATAATCCAGTACTACCATTTTTTTCCTCAAATCATTCCAGCTTTGGCCATGGATAGCCCTTTAAGTTGGCTCCTGAGGCCCTTTGACATACCGCCCCCCCCTCACTGGGGGCGGGTTTCTTGAACACTTTCTTACTTCCTGGCATTACCAGATGCCCCATTCGAGCATCTCTTGTTGTTCTCTTGTTCAGGTTTTAGGATAAATAAGTACAGTGGCCATGGCCTGAGAAGTACACGGTGATCAGAGGCTCAGATCCTCCGATTAGGGTCTGGGTCACGTCACCAAGAAAGCTGTCCAGACTAGCAGAGGTGCTAGTGGTAGGATATGGGGAATCTGAAATGGGGAAGAGAAAAAGGAGACCCAGGGTATCAGTTACGGCTTCAAGACCAGCTGCAGTGGTAGAAGCTGTTGGTCATTCCACTAAGCTTCCCTCCATAAGTTTTCCCAAGAGAAGACATTCACCCGATCTTGGAGGAGCTGCTCCCTAAACTTATAGGAAGAAACTGATCCAAGCCGCTCAAGCGTGGAGGCTGCACTGCACAAATGGGACCTCCCCAGGACTGAAGTTGTCAGCCTCCTCGGGGAATTACTCTCAGCCAATGAGTGTGGCCTCACCCAAGGACACATCCCATCTGGGGTCAGCCTGCACCCAGTGCCTGGATGACGTGGGGCTGTAGAGGCCCAATGCTCTCACCTTAACTTGGTGTGCTCTCTCTGGGGTGGACCGAGGTCTTACTGTGAGCTCATCACAGTCCAAATTTTCTAGGCAATCCTGACTTCTTCTCTTCCCCCACGTAAGTATGAAATCTGAAGCTCTCCCTTGCACACCAATCTCCAGTTTAGAGCCTGGTATCTGGAGAACCTGACCTGTAATGTGTTCCCCCCCCCCAAAGCTGGTACAAAAATTCACCTGTATTTTCTTTAACTTTCATAGTTTTTCCCCACATTTAACTCTTTAGTACTCATACCATCTATAACTTATTTTGTCATATGATTTCAGATAAGGTTTTAACTTTTTACTCAGTTAAAGAAAGTCAATTATCCCAATACTATCTTTCCCCATTGATTTAAAATGCCAACACGATCATGTATTAAGTTTCATATGTTTATGGTTCTTTTTCTGGACTCTGTTCTGTTCTACTGATCTTTCGATCTATTCATGTGCCAAAACCATATATTAAAAATTACTGTAGGGACTTCCCTGGTGGTCCAGTGGTTAAGACTCTGCACTTGCATTGCAGGGGGCACGGGTTTGAACCCTGGCTGGGGAACTAAGATCCCGCATGCCGCGCAGCCGAAAAGAAAAAAAAAAAAATCACTGTAAAAAATAATATCGTAGATCTCTGATATGTGGTAAGACAGAATCTCTTACTGTTCTTTTTCAACATTTTCTTCGTTATTTCTTGTTAGAAACAGTTTGTCAAATTCCTTGAAAAATCCTGCTGGGAATTTGCAACAGAATTCATACTGATTAACTTTGGGTAATGTTACCTCGACGATGTTGAGCTGTCTATATGCTTACTTATTCAGGTCCTTTTCTATGTCCTTCAGTAATATAGTTTTTCTTATATAGGTCTTGCACGTGTCATGTTATGCTTATTGCCTTTTTTTGTTTGGTTGGTTTTTGGTTTCTGGGTTTTTTTGCCATACCGCGTGGCTTGCGGGATCTTAATTCCCGGACCAGGGATCGAATCCGCGCCCCCTGCAGTGGAAGCGAGGAGTCCTAACCACTGGCCTGCCAAGGAATTCTCTAATGCCTCTGTATTTTAACAGAGGTCTTTGTGCTTTTGGGGAATGGGATTTTTAAAGTATGTTTGTATTTTGCTATTGATAGCGTAAAATAAAACATGTGATCTTGATCCTGTCTGTGGCTTTTATTAAACTTTTATATTATTTCTAATAGTTTCTCAATGTGTTACACCTTGCATTTTCTAGTACTAACCTATAAATAGCAGTTTTGCTACAATGAGGTATCACCTTACACTGGTCAGAACGGCCTTCATCAAAAAAGTCTACCAATAATAATTGCTGGCGAGAATAAGGGAACCCTCCTACACTGTTGGTGGGAACGTAAATTGGTTCAGCCACTATGGAAAACATTATAGAAGCTCCTTAAAAATCTAAAAATAGGGACTTCCCTGGTGGCACAGTGCTTAAGAATCTGCCTACCAATGCAGGGGACACGGGTTCGGCCCTGGTCCAGGAAGATCCCACATGCCGTGGAGCAGTGAAGCCTGTACATCACAGCTACTGAGCCTGTGCTCTACAGCCCGTGAGCCACAACTACTGAAGCCCATGCACCTAGAGCCCGTACTCCACAACAAGAGAAGCCACCGCAATGAGAAGCCAGCACACCACAACGAAGAGTAGCTCCCACTTGCTGCAACTAGAGAAAGCCTTCGCACAGCAACGAAGACCCAACGCAGCCAATAAATAAATAACATTTAAAAATAAATAAATAAAATAAAAATAGAGTTACCATATGAGCCAGCAACCCCACTCCTGGCCATATATCCAGAAAAGATGAAAACTCTAATTTGAAAAGATACATGCACCCCAATGTTCATAGTAGCACTATTTACAGTAGCCAAGACATGGACGCAACCTAAATGTCCATCAACAGATGAAAGAATAAAAAAGATGTGGTATATGTATACAATGGAATATTACTCAACAGTAAAAAAAGAACAAAATATTCCCATTTGCAGCAACATGAATGAATCTTGAGATTATCATACTGAGTAAGTCCAACAAAGAAAGACAAATATCATATGATATCATTTATCTGTAGAATGTAAAAATTAATACAACTGAGTTTATTTACAAAACAGAAACAGACTCACAGACAGAAAACAAATGTATGGTTACCAGAGGGGAAAGAGGGGGAGAGGGATAAATTAGGAGGGATTAACAAATACATAACAATATATATAAAATAGATAACAAGATTTTCTGTATAGCACAGGGAACTATATTCAATACCTTGTAATAAACAATAAAGGAAAAGAATCTGAAAAAATAAAAGTAAAAAATTCTTTAAAATAAATAACAGGGCTTCCCTGGTGGCGCAGTGGTTGAGAGTCCGCCTGCCGATGCAGGGGACACGGGTTCGTGCTCCGGTCTGGGAAGATCCCACATGCCACGGAGCGGCTCGGCCCGTGAGCCGTGGCTGCTGAGCTTGCGCGTCCGGAGCCTGTGCTCCGCAACGGGAGAGGCCACAACAGTGGAAGGCCTGCGTACCGCAAAAGAAAAATAAATAAATAAATAAAAATAAAAAAATAACAGTTTTACCTTTTCCTTCTTTATCTTGTCTTCTGACACGCAGACATTTGCAATACAGTTTTAAATGGTAGCAGTGATAGAAGCTGTCCTTGAGTTGTTCCCAACATTAAAGGGCGTGTTTACCTCTGGTACGTGATGCTGGAGGTTTGAAGTAGGTTTCTGGTAGATATCCTTTATGGAGTTAAGAATCAGAATACCAGAAAATAAGTACAAATAGAAATATATTATGATTCTAATGTTTTTTAAAACCCCAGTTGCTATCTCTTTTTTGTTGCTTAATGGAATTATGAGTGACTTTGGTTTAAAAATGTTTTTTCTTTGCACATATTACTTCAAAAGATAAGAGGGAAAGGTCACCACTGTTAATCTGTTTACACAGTAAGAATTTAGGGTAGCAGGAACTTCCCTGGTGGCCCAGTGGTTAAAACTCCGTGCTCTCAAGGCAGGGGGCCTGGGTTTGATCCCTGGTCAGGGAACTAGATCCCACATGCCGCAACTAAAGATCCCACATGCAGCAATGACGATCCCTCGTGCCACAACTTAGACCCGGTGCAGCCAAATAAATAAATAAATAAATAATAATAAAAAAAAGAATTTAGGATAGCAATCTATGCCAAGTGGGAAATGGGAGCAGAGACTCACTTGAACAGACTAAGCAAATAACTGGAGTTTGGGAAGACTAATGCCAGAACTAGAAGTTTCCTGTTGTTACTGCTCCCTCTTCTGGTCAGGATGGCTAAGGGCTTAAGAGGTCAAGCCAATGGAAAGACACTGGAGGTCAACCTCCCAGGGCCAAGTTCTGGCCTCGGAAAGACTAACAGTAATATCTCTGAAAAGAGGAGTGTAAGAGGTGACGCTGACCATGCTCACTTTTCCACGAGGAACGCCTACAAGCTTTGAAAGTGGTGGGTTTCTGTGGTGGCTGTCGGGAAGATTAACTTTGGTGAGTCCTTGGGAGCCAGCCCAGGCCGCCTGACCTACCTCTTGTGAAGGATACTGGGGGCTGAATGGTCCCAAACAAAAGGGTCCTTATAAAAAGAAGGCAAAATTCAGAAACCAATGGCCAGCATCATGTGTCAAACTGTAAAAGTGAATCTCAGTCGTGTGATCAGGAGCTGAGGCTGTTAGGAGAAATGGTTGAAAAAGTTAGTGCAAGGTGATAGTGAATTATTTATGAACTTCAAGCCATTCATTTCTATTAAAGTGAATTAATTATTAGTGAGCTTCAGGGCATCAGCCGTACACAAGGCAACAATGGAAGGTTTTCGATGGCTTTCTAAAAGGTTTTATTTTAAAATAACTTTAGACTGCAAAGTTACAAAAATGGTACAGAGAATTCTTGTAGACCTTTCACCCAACTTCTGATGTTAACATCTTACAAAACCAAAGTTCAATGATCAAAACCAGTTTTGTTTGGTTTTTAATTCTATGCTGGCGGTGTGTTGAGAGTCGGAGCCAGGTGACTTTCACCTTTGCCCAGGACAGACCAGATGGGTAAGGTGAGTCTCAGTAACGTGTAGTGTCATCACATTAAACCAAATGACAAGCAAGGGACTGGTCTCAAATGATATCTACAGATGAAAATTGCACTATGAAAAGGAAAATTATGTACATTCTCTATTCTAGACTATGGAAATGAGATAAGAACAGGATGGGGGAGGAGAGAAAATCCACGGTCACATCACTAAGAAAATGGTGGGGAACGAAGCAGGGGTAGGGCAGTTAAAGGGTGTCCTGCGTCTTACGGATCTCTGGTTGGGAAACTCTAGATTCATTGTCTTAGGATTTTACTAAATAGGTGTAATGGGCCGTGAAGAGCAAGTAGGAAGAGCACTGATTACTGCCAGGTCCGCACATTGAAACTCTGGTGCTTAACACCTTTTGTGATCCCCTGCTGCATACCTCTGAGCAGGTGAGGCATGATAATTCCATGATTAGCATGCCATGGTGGCTTTCACACAGGACTCAGCAGGAAGTACCCGAATTAGACTTTCCAGTTGCATGGCTGTGTATCAGAGATGACCCAGTGGAAGGATGATGGTTTGAAAAATAACCACAGTAATAATATGAGATTCTTTGGGGATAGCAGCTACAAAAAGCAACAGAGTGACTTAAATACATGACAGGCTGGTGGAGAAATATTTGAAAATCTAGGAAATTTACTAAAACACTGATGTTGTAGTCTTTACCATACATGGAAAACTTCCTACCTGGATATGTGATCAAGAAATTTTTCTAAGGGATGGTGGGAAGCTGGACAAATGCCATTTGAAAAACTTTCACAGTTTAAAATGGGGGTAAAGAAATATTGTGGTGTTTTCATAGGATATTTTTGAGCAGGAAGCTTCCACTCTTTCCTCTCTATATTTAACAAACGCACTGTTGCCAGTTTCGGGTTCTGGGTATACAGCCCTGTATTAAGACTGGCAGATCCTTTATATCGTAGTTGAAGGGATAGAAAAATTACAAAAATATATCAACAAACAAGATAATTTTAGATAGTGACTAAGTGTTACTGTGAAGAAAATAAGACAGGGTGAAGTGACAGAGGTCAATAGATGTGGAGAGAGTGGATTTCCCCTAGATTAGGCTGTCAGGCAAGACCTCTCCATAGACGGAAGATTTTGAGACTACAGTTTTGCTCCCTGCAATTGATCACAAAGACTGTAGTTGGATGTTGAGACTTGCCTTTACCAACGTATTTCTTGGCTTTGTTGAAAATCCAACGAGTCAAGAGATCCTTGAACAAAAAGTTGGTTCCCGTGCTTGGGCAGGGAAAGTAAAAGTCTGCAACATAGTGTAGCACCAGAAATTAGGGTAGTGCTTAGAGAATAATGAGAACATATCAAAAGGCACAGAAGTCACCTTGAAGAGGCTCCTGCTGGCTAATCTGGGACACTTTGAGCATCCAAATAAATATGATAGTAATAGGTTGTAATTCAATAACTAAGAGTCCATAAATCCATACATGCATATATACATACATATATACACACCTAAATGGAGGAGAAGGGAAAGCTCTTATAGTAAAAGACCAACTAATAAATACAGAAGGAATAATGGAGTTAGGAAATCATGAATGGTTGCTGTAACTAATGGGTGAAAGTTTGACAAGGAACAGAATACTTACATAGTTTCAAAATATCTCCCCATAAATTACTTATTAATTTTAAGCATTCAATTGTAACTTTACAGTGAAAAAAAAGCCTAAACACATCATCTAATCAAGTGACCAAAGTTATATCGCTGGGAATTCCCTGTTGGTCCAGTGGTTAGGACACTGCCCTTCCATTGCAGGGGACATGGGTTCGATCCCTGGTCAGGGAACTAAGATCCTGCAAGTGGTGCTGCACAGCCGGTGGGGGGGTGGAGTGACACTGGGATATAAATTACATAAAAAGTTACATAACACTGGGACAAATTGACTCATGTCAATCTAATAGAAAGCACTGAGGACATAACATCACTTTAGTGGTGTCCCTAAACTGAATTTGTAGTCATGAGAAAACATCAAACAAACCCAAATTGATCAACATTGTAGAAAATAACTAGCATGGTCCTAGATTAAAGGAGATTAATGAGAAATGAAAATCAATGCAACACATGATCCTGGATTAGGTCCTAAACTGGAGGTATAAAGGAAAGCTATAAAGGACATTACTGGGAAAATAGAAAAAAAAATAGTATACAGATTATGGATTAGATAATACTATTGCGTCAATTTTAAATTTCCTGATTATACAAAATAATTCTTTTTACTTAGGAAGTACCAAGGTGTTTAGAGTGTAAGGTAGTATGATGTCTCCAACATACTCTCAAATGGTTCAAAATATGTACACGACACATACACACAGAATAGGAAACCAAATGGAACATATACAAACAATTGGTGGATCTTGTACTATTACTTCAGCTTTTCTGTAAGTATGAAAATATATTAACATGAAAAGTTACCAAAAAGCCAACCAACTAGCAAAATAAAAACACCCAAAACCTCACTTGCTTAAGCTTCATCTTGGTGATATGTCATCATTTCTGAAGGAACCCTGACCTTCATGGCACAGCTGTGAATAAGGTGGAACTGAGCTCCTATTAACTTGTACCCCTGGACATGGTGGAACCACAAGCCAAGTTCCAAGCATAATCCTCTCTGCCCTTTGAGTACAGCAGAAACCTTATTTATCCTTCACAATCAACACTTATCAATCTAGTCAAAACCACGATCCTTCTAGGATCAGCTTGTAAATTTCTTTCTTTTTTTAATGTAAGCCTCGTTTTTTTTTATAAAGTCTTAATCATGGTAACTTTATTTTTAATTAATTAATTAATTAACTTTTTTGGGGCTGCGTTGGCTCTTCATTGCTGTGTGAAGGCTTTCTCTAGTTACAGTGAGCGGGGGCTACTCTTTGTTGCAGTGCGTGGGCTTTTCACTGCAGTGGCTTCTGTTGTTGCAGAGCATGGGCTCTAGGCGCATGGGCTTCAGTAGTTGTGGCACGCAGGCTCAGTAGTTGTGGCGCATGGGCTTAGTGGCTCCGTGGCATGTGGGATCTTCCCAGACCAGGGCTCAAACTCATGTCCCCTTCATTGGCAGGCAGATTCTTAACCACTGAGCCACCAGGGAAGTCCCTCAGCTTGTAAATTTCTGATAAGAATCTGCCGTGATTCTTTGGCAGACATCAGTAAAGTGCTTAGTAATCTCCTTTCATGGATGATATGCAAAAGCCACAAGGAGAATGAGAACTAGAAACTCTAACTTTGATGAAACTAGAAGAAATTGAAACTCTAAACCACCAAGTATGCAGAAGGATTTCCAAAGCAGCAAAGATGCAATACTGTTGCATGTGAGAGGAAGAAGATGGAGATGTGTATTTCTACAAATCTCCAAAAGAGCCAGCAAAGAAGATTTCTCCAAGGTGAGGGGACATTCTCAGAGGTATAAAACCAAAAAGTCTTCTCTTTTTTAAACTAATGAGTCCAAGGTACCTGGACAGGCAATAAGAATGTCTATGAACCTGGTTTGGTTCCAAAGAGACAAAGGAGATGAGGCTAAATGAGAAAACTCACAGATAAGTTGAATTTATAACTACCTACCAAAAAACCTACTGCAAACACATTATTCTTTTTTTTTATCTTTATTGGAGTATAATTGCTTTACAATGTTGTGTTAGTTTCTGCTGTACAACAAAGTGAATCAGCTATACGTATACATATATCCCCATATCCTCTCCCTCTTGAGCCTCCCTCCCACCCTCCCTATCCCACCCCTCTAGATTGTCACAAAGCATCAACTGATCTCCCTGAGCTATGCAGCAGCTTCCCACTAGGCATCCATTTTACATTTGGTAGTGTACATATGTCAGTGCTACTCTCTCACTTCATCCCAGCTTCCCCTTCCCCCACTGAGTCCTCAAGTCCGTTTTCTATCTCTGCATCTTTATTTCTGCCCTGCCACTAGGTTCATCAGTACCATTTTTTTAGATTCCATATGTGTGCATTAGCATACGGTATTTTTCTCTCTCTGACTTATTTCACTCCGTATGACAGACTCCAGGTCCATCCACCTCATTACAAATAACTCAGTTTCGTTCCTTTTTATGGCTGAGTAATATTCCATTGTATATATGTGCCGCATCTTCTGTATCCATTCACCTGTCGATGGACATTTAGGTTGCTTCCATGTCCTGGCTATTGTAAATAGTGCTACAGTGAACATTGTGGTACATGTACCTTTGTGAATTATGGTTTTCTCAGGGTATATGCCCAGTAGTGGGATCGCTGGGTCATGTGGTAGTTCTATTTTTAGTCACATTATTCTTTTTATTTTTATTTTTTTATTTTTAATTTTTTT
>RJWK010040889.1:0-19790 GCA_004363435.1 Platanista minor | reverse complement strand
TTTTTTACATCTTTATTGGAGTATAATTGCTTTACAATGGTGTGTTAATTTCTGCTTTATAACAAAGTGAATCAGTTATACATATACATATGTTCCCATATCTCCTCCCTCTTGCATCTCCCTCCCTCCCACCCTCCCTATCCCACCCATCCAGGTGGTCACAAAGCACCAAGCTGATCTCCCCGTGCTATGCGGCTGCTTCCCACTAGCTATCTATTTTACGTTTGGTAGTGTATATGTGTCCATGCCACTCTCTCACTTTGTCACAGCTTACCCTTCAGCCTCCCCATATACTCAGGTCCATTCTCTAGTAGGTCTGTGTCTTTATTCCCGTCTTGCCCCTAGGTTCTTCGCGCCACTTCTTTTTTTCTTAGATTCCATATATATGTGTTAGCATATGGTATTTGTCTTTCTCTTTCTGACTTACTTCCCTCTGTATGACAGACTCTAGGTCCATCCACCTCACTACAAATAACTCCATTTCGTTTCTGTTTATGGCTGAGTGATATTCCATTGTATATATGTGCCACATCTTCTTTATCCATTCATCCGATGATGGACACTTAGGTTGTCTCCGTCTCCTGGCTATTGTAAACAGAGCTGCAATGAACATTGTGGTACATGACTCTTTTTCAATTATGGTTTTCTCAGGGTATATGCCCCGTAGTGGGATGGCTGGGTCATATGGTAGTTCTATTTGTAGTTTTTTAAGGAACCTACATACTGTTCTCCGTAGTGACTGTATCAATTTACATTCCCACCAACAGTGCAAGAGGGTTCCCTTTTCTCCACACCCTCTCCAGCATTTATTGTTTGTAGATTTTTTGATGATGGCCATTCTGACTGGTGTGAGGTGATACCTCACTGTAGTTTTGATTTGCATTTCTCTAATGATTAGTGATGTTGAGCATTCTTTCGTGTGTTTGTTGGCAATCTGTATATCTTCTTTGGAGAAATGTCTATCTAGGTCTTCTGCCCATTTTTGGACTGGGTTGTTTGTTTTTTTGATATTGAGCTGCATGTGTGGTTTGTATATTCTGTAGATTAATCCTTTGTCAGTTTCTTCATTTTCAAATATTTTCTCCCATTCTGAGGGCTGTCTTTTCATCTTGTTTATGGTTTCCTTTGCTGTGCAAAAGCTTTGAAGTTTCGTTAGGTCCCATGTGTTTATTTTTGTTTTTATTTCCATTTCTCTAGGAGGTGGGTCAAAAAGAATCTTCCTGTGATTTATGTCTTAAGAGTGTTCTGCCTATGCTTTCCTCTGAGAGTTTTTTAGTGGCTGGCCTTACATTTAGGTCTTTAATCCATTTTGAGCTTTTTTTTGTGTATGGTGTTAGGGAATGTTCTAATCTCATACTTTTACATGTAACTGTCCAGTTTTCCCAGCACCACTTATTGAAGAGCATGTCCTCTCTCCACTGTACATTCCTGCCTCCTTTATCAAAGATAAGGTGACCATATGTGTGTGGGTTTATCTCTGGGCTTTCTATCCTGTTCCATTGATCTATATGTCTCTTTTTGTGCCAGTCCCATGCTGTCTTGATTACTGTAGCTTTGTAGTATAGTCTGAAGTCAGGGAGCCTGATTCCTCCAGCTCGGTGTTTCCTTCACAAGATTGCTTTGGCTATTCGGGGTCTTTTGTGTTTCCAAACAAATTGTGAATTTTTTTGTTCTACTTCTGTGAAAAATGCCAGTGGTAATTTGATAGGGATTGCGCTGAGTCTGTAGATTGCTTTGAGTAGTAGAGTCATTTTCACAATGTTGATTCTTCCAATCCAGGAACATGGTTATATCTCTCCATCTATTAGTATCATCTTTAATTTCTTTCATCAGAGTCTTATAATTTTCTGCATACAGGTCTTTTGTCTCCTTAGGTAGGTTTATTCCTAGATATTTTATTCTTTTTATTACAGTCGTAAATGGGAGTGTTTTCTTGATTTCACTTTCAGATTTTTCATCAGTAGTGTATAGGAATGCCAGAGATTTCTGTGCATTAATTTTGTGTCCTGCTACTTTACCAAATTCGTTGATTAGCTCTAGTAGTTTTCTGGTAGCATCTTTAGGATTCTCTGTGTATAGTATCGTGTCATCTGCAAACAGTGACAGCTTTACTTCTTCTTTTCCGTTTTGGATTCCTTTTATTTCCTTTTCTTCTTTGATTGCTGTGGCTAAAACCTCCAAAACTATGTTGAATAAGGGTGGTGAGAGTGGGCAACCTTGTCTTGTTCCTGATCTTAGTGGAAATGCTTTCAGTTTTTCACCATTGAGGACGATGTTGGCTGTGGGTTTGTCATATATGGCCTTTATTATGTTGAGGAAAGTTAATTTTAATTTTTGAGAAATCTGCATACTGTTTTCCATAGTGGCTGCACCAATTTGCATTCCCCCCAACAGTTTACAAAGGTTCCCTTCTCTCCACATCCTCGCCGATGCTTGTTACATGTTGTCTTTTTGATAATACCTTTTCTAACAAGTGTGAGGTGATGTCTCATGTGCTTTTGATTTTCATTTCCATGATAATTAGTGATGTTGAATACTTTTCCATGTACCTGTTCACCATTTTTATGTCTTCTTTTGAGAATTGTCTATTCAGGTCCTTTGCCCGTTTTTAAATCAGGTTATTTGGGGGCTTTCTGCTATTGAGTTTGAGTTCTTTGTACATTTTGGATGTTAACTCATTATCATATGTATGGTTTTCAGTTATTTTCTCCCATTTTTTAGAGTATCTCTTCACTCTGTTGGTTGTTTCCTTTTCTGTGCAGATGATTTTTAGTTTGATGCAATCCCATTCGTTTATTTTTGCTTCTGTTGCCTGTGCTTTTGAGGCTATATTCAAAAAGGTCATTGCCCAGACCAGTGTCAAGAAGTTTTCCCCTGTGCTTCTTTTTCCTCTCATAGGTTTCTAGTTTTGTGGTTTCGGGTCTTACATTTAAGTCTTTAGTCAGTTTTGAGTTGAATTTTGTATTTGGGGTGAGATAACGGTTCTTACCTAACAGCGTTCCCAACCAGTTTTTCCTAACTAGTTTTCCTAGCATCACTTATTGAAGAGAAATTCTTTTGTCCTATCATGTCATCCACTGTATCTTCTATTTTCTAGAACAAGTAATTCCAATTCTGGAAAAAATCTAGGATGCCTGGACTATGCTCTGGGATTTACTGAGAAGATGTACAATGTTTACTTGACATGATCACTAAATAATTGCATGCTGCAAATGCTCTCATTTAAGGATAGATATCATAGTATCCTAGCATTTGGAGACTGGAATTATTTCTTTGGTTTTGGTTGTATTTGGTTGTGCACTAAACATCTTGAGTGTACTGTTTTATGTATATAAGCCCTGATCTCAGTGGTTAGACCAGAACCATGGTATCACTGAATTATGTTAAGTAAGGCCTTATAGAAACTATTAAAATCCACTCTATACGCACCTATACATAGAGCTGTTTTGCGTGAAAGAGGATAGTATTGTACAACTGGTTAGCTGACATGAACCCTATGGGGGAATATTACTCTTTTGATGTAACTGAGGAGATATTCAATGGGAGGTATGGAGGGATCAGAGAAGCCATTCAGTATGTTTCTAGGTTTAGCAGCCTCTGCCCCTTTATGTCATGTTTGTGTTTTGTGGGAACCAAGCACTCTAGAAAGCCCAGGCCGCAGCTCAGCCTCTTCTCAGCAACCTGCCTGAGTTGCAGTCATTGCTAAGTGCCCTGGGCACACTGCACCCAGCGTCTACACTCACACGTAGACACAGGGAAGGCTGGTGGCCTAAGTGGTGAGGACAAAAGACTCCGTGCCCCACGCTTGGCTCTCTTACCACGTCCGTAGTGATCCTTTCTAGACGCAGGCATAGGCCCTAAGGGATTGGTGGAGAAAGGGATTGAACCAGGCCTACTTAGAATTTGTGAGCCACAGAGTAGTGAGAATAGTAGGGATTGTAGGCCTAAGGTTAGAAAGCAGGGACAGAATCAGAGATGATTCTGAAGAAGAACTGATTGGAGCCACTCTCCCTAATGTGTTTGTGCCGGGGAGAGGCTGTATAAAGCCTGCATGAATGAAGTGACAGGGTACAACAGCAACCAATGAGAGGCCCCAACTGCCATCTCAGCCCCAGCCCTGCCATCTCTAGCTACTTTCTCTGGCCTTGAGTACATCCCCCATCCTGGCTCTGTGGGCCCCAATATTAACTTGCTGCCTCCTCAGCTCTAGCCAACAGCTCAGCCCCAACTGTTTCCTTAGCCTCAGCCAGTCAGGCTTTAGCCTAAGTCAAGGAAAGAGGAAAAAGAAAAGAATTTAAGTTATATATATATATGTAATATAACTTAGTATATATGTAACTTTATATATATATATATATATATATATATATATATAATATGTTTACATGTATACACACACACTATAATATATTATTGTTTCTTTGAATGCAATCCGCTGTCAGACTGTATCTTGAGTCTAGCAGCTGGCCTTAACATGAGTTATATAGTTTATGCCCCAAGGCGAGTTGGAATCAATCACAGTGTCTTAGGGAAACATATTTTGTGCACTTTATGCTGTATACCTGTCTCACAGCTCTGAACATTTCTCCCCTCCATTAACATGGTTCTCCTTGTAGGAGTTTGAAGGGAATATAATGGTACCCGGAAAATATCTTCCATCAGATGTAGGGTAAGAAAAATAAGTGCCTTCTGTGTTGCTCATCTACCATTCTGCCATTTTAATTGCGGCTCTTCATAAGTTGTGCATATATGACTTAATGTATGCCTATTATATCTTTTGAATTGCATTTAAAGATCTAAGGGAACCTCATCAAACTTTACTCTGATAATAGGAAATCCTTCAAATGACAATTCTTTTTCCATAGATAGAATTAATTTTTTCACAAACTACCCATTTTCTAAGAGTTTAAAAATCCTCTTTACGGGGCTTCCCTGGTGGCGCAGTGGTTGAGAGTCCGCCTGCCGATGCAGGGGACACGGGTTCATGCCCCGGTCCGGGAAGATCCCACATGCCGCCGAGCGGCTGGGCCCGTGAGCCATGGCCGCTGAGCCTGCGCGTCCGGAGCCTGTGCTCCGCAACGGGAGAGGCCACAACAGTGAGAGGCCCGCGTACCGCCAAAAAAAAAAATAAATCCTATTTACGTTCCAGAGAATGTACTAGTTCTTCCAGTTGCACTACAATATTTGACTCTGCAAATATAGATGCCAAGGACAAAGCCAGTTGAGATGGGAGCAGGGGTGAAAATAGCAGGCATGTTTCTCTAGGCATCCTGATGAGATTGTTATTCAGTACAGGCCATATTGTGCTGGGGACTGCATGCTTATGGGATTCAAAGGTCCTAATATTGCATATTTTTATTCCCATTCCTTTCAAGAGGTAAAGGATTTCATGATTTTGCATTATTTTATATTCTTATGTTCCTGCATTTCTATAGTAACCTCTTAAGACAGCAAAATGTATCCTGAAAGCTCCCAGTCGTCTTGCTGGCAAACATTGCAGGGTATCCTGTGACAAGGCTACTTCTCTAGGAATGGCTGATTTGCCTCCCTCGTCCCCCCAACCATCTGACCATAAGGCCTGAAAGCCACATTTTTCAAACCTCTGCCCCAGCTGAGTTGGTTAATATGTACTATTCTTTGTCTTTTAAATTCAGCTTGATGTAGAATTACTACCAGTGATTTTATATTCTACCAAATAACATTTTTATGTCACCAACCTAATCAGAAAATCCCAGCTCAATCAGAGTTTCTCAGAGCTGAGCTACAAAACGGCCTCCTATTCCAATTTTTAATCTCTACCTTGAGATAAATATGGAGAAAGGCTCTATAGGCAGCAGTTAATCTGACAGTGATTTCTTTACATCAAAATTAGTTTCTAAAAATTATTTCTAAATTAAAAAAAATCACCTCAGGAAGTAAGTTTGCAGCAGTTTTATATACGGGCTTTTGCATAAGGAAAGGTTCTTCAAATCATGTTTTCTCTTTAGAAAAAAGGAAGGAATTTGACATTTATTGAGCACTTACTGCATATCAAGTGATGTGCAGAACGGTCTCACTGACCTTAATAAATTCATCTCATTTAATTTTCATAGCAACCCCCTTGAATAGTTATTATGCCCACTTTCACATATGATGACAGAGAGAGACCAATTGAGGTTTGGTGACTTGCCTAAGGTTGCACAGATCTCAACTGGCAGTGCTGTTTCTTAACCTACATCTGCCTGATTACAGAGCCTATGCTCTTTTCACCACGTAGGACTGCCCACTTATTTCCTGAGCATCTTGTTTTCCTGCTTCTAGTTAGCTTTATAGTATAAGTAAATTTTAGCCTTCTAGACTCACTTTGTTGCTTTCTTAGGTCATCATTATGTTTATTGTTGAATTGCTATCTACTTTCAGTAGAACAACAGAGGCAGATTAAGGCCAGGTGCATCAACGCCAAGCAATCACCTGTCCCGTGATTCTCTATAGCTTGTCTTCCTTTTTCTTAGCACAAGGAAAAACTCTATACGCCATGTTCATTATAATACACAAATTTTTCTCTGCTCCTAAATTTCATAAAAGCTTGTAAAGGAACTCTTAGGAGAAGTGAGTCAATGAAATTGCAGAAGATCCATGCTTGTCACGTCTATTTTTAAATAGCTAGGACAGGAATCATTAAATCAACAAAAGCACAGGAACATAAGTTCTTGGAACTGGAAGGCATTTTAGAGATCATTTCCAAGGAAGTGGAATAAGTTTCACCTTGCATATTGACTCTGATGGTCTGCTAGCAGCTGCCTGGATTGCTCAGTTGAGAATTGTGAGGCTTTATGCAGGTTCAGGGAAAATGGCGCCCTGATTCATTAGGAGTATCTGCCGTTGCTGAAAAAGAAACTGGGAGAATCATGTTTTCTCCAAACATACCTTTGCTCAATTTATTTAAATCCCCCTCAATTTCAAGATACATAAACTGAGACCCAGAGAGGAAAAATGACTTGCTGAAGATTTCACAGCCAGGTGGTGGCAGTGTCAGAACTTAAACCCAGGTCTCCTGCATCCTAGAGTGATGCTCTTTCCACTTGGCATCACTGTCTCCAGACGGACGATTTCCTACTTTGCACATAAATCCAAGCATATTAGGTTATCTCTTTGGCATTTTGAATGAGTTTACTACCCATGAGCTCCCCAAATTCCTTAAAGTTTTCTTTAGAGAATAGCTTAGAGGAATTCTTCAGAGAAATAGCTAAGGCTTATTTCTTCAACTACAACATTGGATATCTATAATAATTTAAGAATAAGTTAAGAATATAGTTTTTGGGGGGGGGGATTGAGATGCAACATCTCATTCAGGTGATGGGATTCGGTGTGCATGTATTTCCAAGTTAATCTCTCTCTTAGGATTGCCTTGAATGTGACCTCACTGGTGTCCCAGCCCTAAAGCGTATTGGCTTCTTCTCATAGATCCAGAAAATTTGAATAGATTCTTATATCAAACCTGTGAGTTTATTTGCCTCTTCCTCTTTTTGATGGTAATCATTTCATTCCTGTCTCTGTGCCCGTGTCAGGTCACACGTGTAATGGTTATGATACCCTCCTTTTAGCCTACTGCATTATGCTCCTTCGCTCCTCCACAAAGCCTTCCTTGATGCATCGCAAGAGATGATGATTTCATTTATACCTCAGACTGGGCATATAAATCCCTGTTTTCATATCCACTATTTTTTCATAGTGAAAAAGGAATATAATGATTGAGTTAGAGTTCGATCATCCTTGATTTTCATGCAATTGTTTATGCAATTTGAGTTGAATTCAGCTAATCTGAGCTGTCAAGCTCTTGACGATATAGTACTGCCTTTACAGAAGCTTCTTTCCACAAAGTTTCCTTTTCTCTTGCTGGAAAATGCTCCATTAAATGTATTATTTAGGTGCAGATTAACTAAAAACTCACTTTACTGCCCTTCAAGCTAATTGCTTCCTCCAATCTAGACAGAGATAATGGTTTAGATGTTTTTCTTAACTAATAAGATTTAACATCTTCTCACAGCTTTACTCTCTCTTTTGATTCCCCAAAAATATCATCCCCAGTTGGATGACAGTTGTGTTGCCTAGGACTTGTTACAGAAACCGTGTACAGCGTCATCTTTCGTCTTTTCTATGGACATTCTCCCTGTGAATCTAGGAGGCTCACTGTATTAGTTTCTTAGGGCCACCGTAACAAACGATTGCAAACTAGGTGGCTTAGCACAACACAAATTTATTACCTTCAGTGTGGAGTTCAGAAGTCCAAAATGGGTCTCAGCTGAGCTAAAATCAAAGTGTCAGCAAGCCTATCTTCCTTTCTGGAAGGTTCCTTTCTAGGGAAAAATCTGTTTTCTTGCTTTTTCCACCTTCTAGAGGCTTTCCACGTTCTTTGACTTGTGGCCCTCTCACAAAGCCAGCGATGGCTGGTGGAGTCTTTCTTATGATGCCATCTCCCTGTTTCTGACTCTTCTGCCATCCTGGTTTCCATGTAGGGGGCCCTTGCAATTGTATCAGTTGCAACTGGATAATCCGGGAAAATCTCCCCATCTTGAAATCCTTAATTTAATCATACCTGCAAATCATACCTACAGTTTCTGGGAATCAGGACTTGGCAATCTTTGGGCGACCATTATTCTCTCTACTGTAGTCACTAATAGGGAGTTAGGATGACACACCTATGAAGTCACATGTCTGCTTTTTCCAACATTGATAAAAATGATGCAGAGTGTTTCTGGGTTCAGAATTAGACATAGGATTTCAAGGAACCTACTTAGTGTATGCATAGGGAAACAGACTTGGCTACACAGCTACACATTTAATTAATTTGAGTGAAAGGAATTCCTTCAGCTGAAACACATATGTCATCTGTCTTGGAATTGCCATTAAGTAGTATTCAGAGCTTGGCAAAAACACATCCCAATGACATTGGCGAAATCAGTTTCTACCTGCTTGCTTTAGGCGTGCCGCTGTGCCAAAGAACACATTAACTTTGATTAATCTATTTGGAGGTGGAGGTTGGAATTGCTTATCAGCAAGGCCTGAATGAACAAAAAAATTTTGAACAAAGCATTACCCTATTAATTCATTCTATCAGAAAGAGAAATTGCATTTAACCTTATCTGTAAATGCTTTACAGTTTAGCTTTCTTTTGACTAACTTACTGTGTACTTTGGTTCCCCAAATACATTATGGGAAAGACAATTTCTGAGTTTCCATTGTGATTTATTTTGTTAGACTTAATACCTTTACGAAAGGGTCAATACCTACCTCTTTGCTTTTGTTTTTCATCTCCTCTGTATAATCACAGGACTCTTAGCTTGATTGTGGTGATGGCGTCCTGGGTGTATGTATTGTCCACCTTTATCAAATTGTATACATTAAATATGTGAAGTTTTTTGCATATTGATCATACCTCAATAAAGCTGTAACTTTTTTTAATTAAAAAAAAAGAACCTAGAGTGTAAGGATGACCCCAGAGATGACAGAGAGCTTTCCCATGAAGGCAGCACCAATGCACGCATTCACTGATTACTGAATGCTTGCTTGACTTATTAATTCATTTATTCAAAACTTGTATTGGTTATCAGTTAACTGCCACGAACTATGATAGGAAGGGAGAATGAGAGAGACAACAGACATAATCCTTCTTTGCTTCTTTGTGAGACTTACAGTCCTCGGAAAAAGAAATCCTAGGAATTTCTTTGGTGGTCATTCTTAATGACCAAAATGACCAGAGAGTTGGTAAGACATTTTGGCCTGTTTACTAAGTGCCCATTCCAAAAACATGAAAAAATATCACATTGAGCATGCTCAGTCTTTTTTTTTTAAATGAGCATAGCCAATCCGTATTTGGTTAGCTAGATTTTATAACAAACTGGTCTCATCTATCTGACTGTGAGAGCTGTTGTCTTAGCTTTTCATGCAAGAAAGATAATTTTCCTAAAATATGCTAATGATTGGTGGGCCAAACAAATGGCATTGCAGGAGAAATGTGAATCACCATGTGTTTCTAAGCAACACAGAGGAAAGGTAAAATGCTGCTAGTGATCTGAATATGACTCCAGAACTTTCACACAGTATCCACCTTACACCTTAGAAGCTGCTTTCAGTAATGAAATGCCCTATGACTCTGGAGGGGCAAACTGACGCCTTCATTTTATTCAGGCAAAGTTATTTTAGGCTCTCTGTTGCCATAGCAAACTTACATGACTTTGCTCATTCACCATTTCTAAAAGAATCAATGCAGTTCTGAAAGAGGTCTGCCCAAGCTTCTCCCTTGCTAATTTCCTGCTATTTCAGTCTACTCAGCTAGCATATGTTAGGGCCTTACCTGTAACTAATGTGATATCAAAGTAATTGGTTGAAAAGTAGAAAATTCCATAGATAGAGACTAATTTACCATTTTCACTGATTTTTTTTTTCCTGAATTCATTTAGGCTCATAGATTGATCTGCTTTAGACTCAGGTGGATATACTCCTGTCATGTCATTATTGCTATCACATTTAATAAAATCAATTTAATGATAACTGAATAATATTAAGTTTCTGTACTTTCTAAACTGAAGTCAGGTATGTATAAAGTATCAACAACTACTTTACGCTCGCAGACACTGTAGTCATCCTTTCTGATGCCTTTTAATGAGACATATACAATTTATTCCTAGGTAATCCTTCCTAAATTTGTGGGAGAGTCTCATCTACTACTTCTACATTTTAGTTTTTTGAGATACTTCACTTACATTGAAAAACTATGTATTTTTTCTGCTTTGTTGAGGCATGATTGACAAATAAAAATTTTATGTATGTAAGGTATACAACATGATGTGTGTGTATATATATATACAGTGACATATATATATATATATATATATATATATACATATATATATACGTATTGTGAAGTGACTCCCACAATCAAACTAATTAATCTATTCATCACTCCATGTAGTTACCATTTCTTTTTGTGGTGAGAACATTCGAGATCTATTCTCTTAGCAAATTTTAAGTATACAATACGATATTATTAGCTATAGTCAATGTGCTGTACATTAGATCTCCAGAACGTACTCATCTTATAACTGAAATTTTGTATTCTTTGACCAACAGCTCCTGATATCACCCACTCCCGCAGCTCCTGGTAACTGCCCTTCTGCTCTCTGTTACTATAAGTTTGACTTTTTTAGATTGCTCATATAAGTGAGATCATAAAGCATTCATCTTTATCTATTGGCTTATTTCATTTAAACTCCCCCAGATTCATCCATGCTGTTGCAAAAGGCAGGATTTCCTTTTTTTTTTTTTTTTTTTGTGGTACATGGGCCCCTCACTGTTGTGGCCTCTTCCGTTGCAGAGCACAGGCTCCTGACGCACAGGCTCAGCGGCCATGGCTCATGGGCCCAGCCACTCCGCGGCATGTGGGGTGTTCCCGGACCAGGGCACGAACCCGTGTCCCCTGCACTGGCAGGCGGACTCTCAACCACTGCACCACCAGGGAAGCCCAGGATTTCCTTTTTTAAAGGCTGAATAATATTCCATATTGTGTGTGTGTGTGTGTGTGTGTGTGTGTATATATAATTATATATCAATATATATCATTTTTTTCTCTATTCGTCTGTAAACAGACACTTAAGATTATTTCCATATCTTAGCTATGGAGTACAGATATCTCTTCAAGATACTGATTTCATAAAAGTATACCCAGAAGTGGAATTGCTGGATCACATAGTAATTCTCTGTTTTCATTATTTGAGAAACCTCCATTCTGTTCTCCATAGCAGCTGCACCAATTACATTCCCACCAACAGTGCAAGAGGGTTCCCTTTTCTCCACACCCTTACCAACACCTGTTATCTTTTTACTTTTTGATAATAGCTATTCTTACAGGTTTGAGGTGATAATCTCATTTTAGTTTTGATTTGCATTTCCCTGGTGATTAGTGATTTTGAGCACATTTTTAAATACATGTTGTCAATTGTATGTCTTCTTTAGGAATGTTTATTCAGATCCTTTGTACATTTTAAAATCAGGTTATTATTATTTTTGCTATTGATTTGTGTAAGTTCCTCATATATCTTGAATATCGAATGTATAGTTCAATATTAACCCCTTATTGAACGTATAGTTTACAAATATTTTTTCCCATTCTGTAGGTTGCCTTTTCATTTTGTTGATTGTTTCTTCTTCTATGCAGAAGCTTTTTAGTTTGATGTAGTCCCACTTGTTTATTTTTGTTTTTGTTACCTGTGCTTTTTGTATCATGTCAAGAAAATCATTGTCCAGACCAGTGTCAAGGAGCTTTTCCCCTATGTTTTCTTCTAGGAGTTTTATGGTTTCAGGTCTCTACATTTTCTTTAGTTCCTTCTTTCAAGAAAGAGGAACAGTGGGTTCATAGCACCACTAGTTCTCATTGGTTACTTACAGTCATCAGGTGTTCACCTTTCTATTTTAAATTGCTTGCCTGCCTCTCTGCCCTCTGTGGAATCCTAATTGAGGAATAGAGCAATCTCAGGCCTGTAGGCAGTGGTGTGCTGATAAATATTTAATAACCATTTCTCTGAAAAAACTTAAAGACCCGATGCTAAGGGTAGAAGTGTATCCTCCCAAAATTCGTATGCTGAATTTCTAGTGTCCAGTACCTCAGGATGTGACCTTATTTCTAAATATTCACTTTGCAGATATAATTATTAAGTTAAGATGAGGTTATACTGGAGTACGTTGGGCCCCTAATCCAATATGACTCATGACTTTAATAAAAGAATGCCATGTGGAGGGAAAGAGACACACATAGAGGGAAGATAATGTGAAGAAACATTGGAAGGAGACAGCCATCTACAAGCCAAGGAGAGAGGCCTGGAACAGATCCTTCTCACATAGCCTCAGAAGGAACCAACCCTGCTAGTCTTGATTTCAGACTTCTAGCCTCCAGAACTATGAGACAATCAATTTCTGTTCATTAAACCCCCCAGTTTTTGGTCATCATAACCACAGCCCTAGCAAACTAATACACCTGATTTGTAGCATTTGCCTATTTTCATGGAGCAAATACTCTCACTATGGCTAATTTCAGCCTACCAGTATACTATCACCAAACACAAAGTTATGAAGAGACATATACAATCAACTCTCTCAAGCTGGTTTGTTACAGCACCAGCAAAGCACTGCCTGTGAGTCAATAGATTACACCCAATTGGGGCTACATATAAAAGCAGTGAACAGGTAGGTGATCCTGAGGTAAACAGAAACGGCCCATTAAAAAATGAGGTTTAAGGCTTCCCTGGTGGCGCAGTGGTTGAGAGTCCGCCTGCTGATGCAGGGGACACGGGTTCGTGCCCTGGTCCGGGAGGATCCCACATGCCGCGGAGCGGCTGGGCCCTTAAGCCATGGCCGCTGAGCCTGCGCGTCCGGAGCCTGTGCTCCGCAACGGGAGAGGCCACGACAGTGAGAGGCCCGCGTACCGCAAAAAAAAAATAATAATAATAAGGTTTATATTCTTATTCATGCTCCACTCTCTAAGCTAACTGTGTTACATAAAGAAAAATGTGTTTTGAAGAAGAAGAACAAGATGAGTAGAAGGAGGAGAAGTGACAGAAACCATATGGCTCACAAAGACTAAACTATTTACTGTCTGTTCTCTTTTCAGAAAAAATTGCTAGTCCTAGAAGTAAAGAATAATTAGAAGCAGAACAGCACTTGGTCAAGTTAGTTCCACTTAGGGGAAAGATATTGGGAGGAATTTGTGCCATTGACAAAGCAATGAGGACATCAGGAAGACAACTGGTGTTCTGTATAGAAGAGTTAACTTGAGTCTGCTGACTCCAGAAGAAGATTTTGGGCATTGTTGACCTGATTCTTCTTCCTCTGACTTAGTTTAAGGTAGTGTAGGTATTATATGGTTAGAAATATATATTGTCTCACCTGCTGTATCTTTTGACACCAATTCCTGTAAGGAACCTTGAACTGGGAAAAGGCAGAAATTCACTCTCTTAGTTCCCTGTGTAAATTGACCTGTAATCAGTCATGTAATCCCAGCATCCTGCTACTTAGATTGTTCTTCTACCATTACCATTTGTCCACAAGGGTAGTGAAAATAAAATAGGAATGTGTAAATCTATTGATATTATTATTATTGCTATTATAATTATTATTCTCATTGTGGATTAAGTGTGCTTCAAAAATGCAAGGCTCTTCCTGCATAAAAATAATTAAAACTTTTCTCTATAAAAGCATATATAAAATGAAAAGTTAAGTAACCAGAAAAAAGGATGCATGTATCATACAAGAATTACTAAAGATTTTTTAGAAAACAGTAAGGAAAATATAAATGTTCCAATAGGAAAATGGGCAAATATTTGGTTAGGTAACTCCCCAGAGAAAAATATATATGGTCAGTTAAGAATGATGTTGTAATTTTACTGGCGTTAAGGGATTAATTACTGAGAAATTACTTGACATATTTGTTCTCATTGCGTTCGAGAGTAGTGAAATGACAAACATTTCCATATATTCACCAAATATTTACTGACCACCTACTATGTGCTAGACACTGTATACAACCTCTCCCCCACCCAGGAGTGTTAACCAGGACTTTGTTCCTAATATGTAGGCTTATCCCTAGGTAGAGGCATGTTAATAGCTCTTTTATGTTTCAGTAACTACCCCCACCCCTGCAAAAAAACAAAAAGTCAGAATTTCCTGGTACCCAGAAGTCAACCCTAAACAGACTTGGGTTTAGAAATTCTAGATTCAAAGTCATGAACTCAAATATCTGTAGAGGTCAGGCAGTTTACCTAAGAAACGTGGGGAACTGGAGTGTGCATGGCTTGTCTAAAGAAAGCAGTTACTATTGGATCCAAGAGGTTTTGCCTTGCAAAGAATGTGGACTAGTGTTCCCAGATCTTTGAGGGTAGGAAGAGGAAGTAAGTCTGGGTTTCTCCATTAATGCTCTCAGTTTTTAATTGTTGGAAACTAATGTTAAGAAGAGAAGAACAATGTGAGGGATTTCAAAGAGGCATCTTCATTTGGCTTGTAGAACTAAAGTTTCACTGGTAGTTCTACATGTGACTTATAGAACTGAAGTTTGCAACATCTAGTCTAGGCTGAAGTAGGAATTAAGGTTAGTCTGACCAACCCTCAGGAGGCTTGGAGGCCGTGTGGCTCAAGAAGAGAAGGTTGACTCTTTCAGACGAGGAGAAACGACAAGGAATCATGAGTTCTGCTGATGTCAGGGACTTGTACTGCCCTCCCAGGCTGTGCCTTGAGGTGGCAGGGCCTTGGACACCAATGACTGTGGAGGAGGTGGGATGCTTAGAACCGTAGTAGTTCAGAGAGCAGTGGTGGTGGCTGGGGATCTAACCTCTGAGAGCCTGAGGATAGTCACTGGGGAGGAGATCAGCCACATTGTCCAGTAATATCGCCTTTATTTCTCCTAAACTCTAATTTCTAAGGTTCTGAATTTGTTTTTTTTTTAAGAGTAAATCGAAGAAAACATATGCAGTATATCTTATATCCCATATTTCCTGGAGCATTCTGTTTCTGCTGCAGTAGAAATCAAGAAATGCAAATTAAGATACTCTGTTTTTCATCTATAATTTAGCAAAGGATGAAAAATGAATGAGACAGTATTATATAACATTTTGCATCATAGATTCTGACTACAAATAACAACTCTTCTACTTTCTGTGTCCTTTGGCAAATACCAGATATCCTATATCCTATAAACGTATACCCTTTCTGAGCCTCAGTTTCCTTATTGGTAAAATGGAGCTACTAAGAAAATCTCCTTCTGAGGATTGTTGGCTCAGTTAAGGTAATGCATGTGAAGCGCTTAGAACAGTGTCTGGCACTGGTGAAATCTCTGATGACAATACCTATTAACCTGAAGAAAGTGTTCAAGATAAGGGCGTGGTCGTGAGGCAGGATGACCTAACCCTGAGGACTTCTGAGACAGAAGCATCTACACTGTCAGTGTCATTGGCATGGCCCAGCAAGAAAACAGACAGGGGCATTTCAGAAAAGACAAAGCCAAGGAGAGAGTAGGGTATATCTGAGGCTGTGAGCATGGCCCAATGAATTAAAACTGGGGAGGGGAAGAGGGGACGGAAATAAAGCTACTAACTTGTGCAGACCAGAGTGAAACTTTGAAGAGATTTTCTCCTCAAGAACAATCGCTATGACCTTCATGTCATCTTGTTCTCAGAAGCAGCATCATGACATTTCTTCTGAGAATTTAAATTCTCACACTGGCCTGTCACATGCTTGCTTACACGTTGGCAAAAAGACAATGAACTTGATATGTGCCATTCCCTGTCTAGAGATGTGCTGCAGGGCACAGCTTTCCCTGAAACAGCCTATAATGTATGTTTTCCTTTTGTTAGTGCTTCTGTTAAGTTAGTTTAAAACACTTAAATTTCCAGAGCCAAAGCACAACTTTGGAAGCTATTTATGAAGTCTGAGACTTTTTTTTTTTTTTTTGCGGTACGCGGGCCTCTCACTGCTGTGGTCTCTCCCGTTGCGGAGCACAGGCTCCGGACCCGCAGACTCAGCGGCCATGGCTCACGGGCCCAGCCGCTCCGCGGCACGTGGGATCTTCCTGGACCGGGGCATGGACCCGCGTCCCCTGCATCGGCAGGCAGACTCCCGACCACTGCACCACCAGGGAAGCCCGAAGTCTGAGACTTATTATAGCCAATTCCTATGCTGAATTTCTGAATAAGGTTATAAGGTATAAAAATGTATTTTAATTCCACTGTAATATAATTTAAGCTTGATTATGAAAGTACATATGTTTATCTTTAAATTAAATGAATGTGTTTCTGGTTTATTGAATGAATTTGCATGTTTCATAGACTTGAAAAATATTCACACATCTGGATGGATAATACGTGGTTGTGACAGAATTACTCCTCTCTTTAATCCCTGGAGCGAAAAACATGATTTGTTCCAGCAGGGATTTTGTGGAGGTTTCGTCTTCCTTTCTTTATATTAAAAGCAACTGTGTATTGATTTCCAAGCACGTCTTGACATGTTCTTTAACATCTTGTTTTATTTTTTTCTTTAGTTATTTAAGGTCACTGATTTTGAGTAAATCTGAAAAAATTAAAAAAAAAACCTTTGTCGTGGAAGACTTTGCTTTAGCAAAATCTTGAATTAGCTGGTAGCAGTTTTCATTTCCAATGTTGGCAGCCATATTCATTGAATCACTTTTATTCCATTGACCTTTCAATGAATGATTTTCTTATTGATAGCCAAGCAAATGGCAAAGATGCACCAGTGGCTAATTAAAATAAAGAATACCTCCTAACTCAACCAGCATCAGTGACTTGTATCCATCAACAATTTATCCGTAGAGGACAATGAGACTAAGAATGTAGCCTTCTGGAATAATTGACATTTTGGCAGCTGATACTATTCAAGCAGTGAACCATTATTGGAAGCAACTTTCAGGAAAAGTTTGACATTTAAAGTAAAAATTGTTAGCATATTAAACATTGAAAAGACCTTTTGAGGGGATTAGAACATGTGGGAAATTGGCACAAGATAGGGAAATCTAATTTTTGCTAAGACCAATTATGTTCCACTCACTGTGCTGGCCTAAGCACATACCTTGTTTCATTTACTCCTAACAATATTTATATTAAATTAAGCAGGTGCTTTTATTACCTGCATCTTACAGATGAGGAAATTGAGAAGTTACTTTTTTCAGGGTCATATGTTAGTGATGGTAGATCTATGGTTGCCTAGCTCCAAAGATCATTCTCTCAATCATTAGGATTTATGAGTCACATTTAATTCATTCTTGGTAATTTAATCACTTGGCATAGTTTGATTTTGAACCTGACTAATTTGTCAGAGGAATATAGTAAATCACGATAGAATAATAATAAGCATTTACTATGTTCTCAGTAATGTGCTATACTCTTTTTTTTTTTCTACCTACCACACAGGCTTTTTAAAAAACTTTGAGGCATAATTCACATTATATACAATTCACCCCTTTGAAGTGTACAGTTCAATAATTTTTAATATATTCACAGATACATGCAACTATCACCACAGTCTATTTTATTTCGTTTTTTTCCATATATTTTTTTAACATTTTTATTGGAGTATGATTTCTTCACAGTGGTGTGTTAGTTTCTGCTTTATAACAAAGTGAATCAGTTATACATATACATATGTTCCCATATCTCCTCCCTCTTGCGTCTCCCTCCCTCCCACCCTCCCTATCCCACCCTTCTAGGTGGTCACAAAGCACCGAGCTGATCTCCCTGTGCTATGCGGCTGCTTCCCACTAGCTATCTATTTTACATTTGGTAGTGTATATATGTCCATGCCACTCTCTCACTTTGTCCCAACTTACCCTTCCCCCTCCCTGTGTCCTCAAGTCCATTCTCTAGTAGGTCTGTGCCTTTATTCCCGTCTTGCCCCTAGGTTCCTCATGACCATTTTTGTTTTAAGATTCCATATATATGTGTTAGCATACGGTATTTGTTTTTCTCTTTCTGACTTAACTTCACTCTGTATGACAGACTCTAGGTCCATCCACCTCACTACAAATAACTCAATTTCGTTTCTTTTCATGGCTGAGTAATATTCTATTGTATATATATGTGCCACATCTTCTTTATCCATTCATCTGTCGATGGACACTTAGGTTCCTTCCAAGTCCTGGCTGTTGTAAATAGAGCTGCAATGAACATTGTGGTACATGACTCTTCCTGAATTGTGGTTTTCTCAGGATATATGCCCAGTAGTGGGAATGCTGGGTCGTATGGTAGTTCTATTTTTAGTTGTTTAAGGAACCTCCATACTGTTCTCCTTAGTGGCTGTATCAATTTACATTCCCACCAGCAGTGTATGAGGGTTCCCTTTTCTCCACACCCTCTCTAAGGATTTGTCTATTTCTTCCAGGTTGTCCATTTATTGTTTGTAGATTTTTTGATGATGGCCATTCTGACCGGTGTGAGATGATATTGCATTATAGTTTTGATTTGCATTTCTCTAATGATTAATGATGTTGAGCATTCTTTCATGTGTTTGTTGGCAATCTGTATATCTTCTTTGGAGAACTATTTCGGTCTTCTGCCCATTTTTGGATTGGGTTGTTTGTTGTTTTGATGTTGAGCTGCATGAACTCCTTGTAAATTTTGGAGGTAAGTCCTTCGTCAGTTGCTTCATTTGCAAATATTTTCTCCCATTCTGAGGGTTGTCTTTTGGTCTTGTTTATGGTTTCCTTTGCTGTGCAAAAGCTTTGTAGTTTCATTAGGTCCCGTTTGTTTATTTTTGTTTTTATTTCCATTTCTCTAGGAGATGGGTCAAAAAGAATCTTGCTGCGATTTATGTCATAGAGTGTTCTGCCTATGTTTTCCTCTAAGAGTTTTATAGTGTCTGGCCTTACATTAAGGTCTCTAATCCATTTTGAGTTTAGTTTTGTGTGTGGTGTTGGGGAGTGTTCTAATTTCATTCTTTTACCTGTAGCTGTCCAGTTTTCCCAGCACCACTTATTGAAGAGGCTGTCTTTTCTCCATTGTGTACTCTAGCCTCCTTTATGAAGATAAGGTGACCATATGTACATGGGTTTATCTCTGGATGTTTTTGGATGGAATGTCCTATAAATATCAATTAAGTCCATCTTGTTTAATGTATCGTTTAAAGATTGTGTTTCCTTATTTATTTTCATTTTGGTTGATCTGTCCGTTGTTGAAAGTGGGGTGTTAAAGTCGCCTACTCTGATTGTGTTACTGTCGATTTCCCCTTTTATGGCTGTTAGTACTTGTCTTATGTATTGA
>RJWK010040888.1:0-19789 GCA_004363435.1 Platanista minor | reverse complement strand
GGGCTTGCCGGGCAGGCGGGGGCTGGGAGCTGAGGCTCGGGCTTCGGTCGGATCACAGGGAGAGGACTGAGGTTGGTGGCGTGAACACAGCCTGAAGGGGTTAGTGCGCCACGGATAGCAGGGAGGGAGTGCGGAGAAAATTCTGGACCTGCCGAAGAAGCAAGAGACTTTTTCTTCCCTCTTTGTTTCCTGGTGCGCAAGGAGAGGGGATTCAGAGCGCCGCTTAAAGGAGCTCCAGAGACGGGCGTGAGCCGTAGCTATCAGCACGGACCCCAGGGACGGGCATGGGACGCTAAGGCTGCTGCTGCCACCACCAAGAAGCCTGTGGGCAAGCACAGGTCACCCTCCACACCTCCCTTCCCAGGCACTGTGCAGTCCACCACTGCCAGGGTCCCGTGATCCAGGGACAACTTCCCCGGGAGAACACATGGCGCACCTCAGGGTGGTGCAGCGTCACGCTGGCCTCTGCTGCCACCGCAGGCTCACCCCACATCACGTACCCCACCCTCCCCCTCCCCCCCACCGGCCTGAGTGAGCCAGAGCCCGCGAATCAGCTGCTCCTTTAACCCCGTCCTGTCTGAGCGAAGAACAGACACCCTCAGGTGACCTATATGCAGAGGCGGGGCCTAACCCAAAGCTGAACCCCGGGAGCTATGCGAACAAGCAAGAGACAAGGAAATTTCTCCCAGAAGCCTCAGGAGCAGCGGATTAAATCTCCACAGTCAACTTGATATACCCTGCATCTTTGGAATACCTGAATAGACAACGAATCATCCCAAATTAAGGAGGTAGACTTTGGGAGCAACAATATATATATATATATATTTCCTTTTTTCTCTTTTTGTGAGTGTGTATGTGTATGCTTCTGTGTGTGATTTTGTCTGTATAGCTTTACTTTTACCATTTGTCCTAGAGTTCTCTCTGTTCGTTTATTTATTTATTTTTTATAGTTAAAAAAATTTTTTTTCTTAATTTTTTATTTTAATAAAGTATGGGGATATTAAACAACATTAAACGCACCAACATTCGAATTATAGGGGTCCCAGAAGAAGAAGAGCAAAATAAAGGGACTGAGAAAATATTTGAAGAGATTATAGTTGAAAATTTCCCTAATATGGGAAAAGAAATAGTTAGTCAAGTCCAGGAAGCACAGAGAGTCCCATACAGGATAAATGCAAGGAGAAACACGCCAAGACACATATTAATCAAACTATCAAAAATTAAATACAAAGAAAAAATATTAGAAGCAGCAAGGGAAAAACAACAAATAACACACAAGGGAATCCCCATAAGGTTAACAGCTGACCTTTCAGCAGAAACTCTGCAAGCCAGAAGGGACTGGCAGGACATATTTAAAGTGATGAAGGAGAAAAACCTACAACCAAGATTACTCTACCCAGCAAGGATCTCATTCAGATTTGATGGAGAAATTAAAACCTTTACAGACAAGCAAAAGCTAAGAGAATTCAGCACCACCAAATGAGCTTTACAACAAATGCTAAAGGAACTTCTCTAGGCAAGAAACACAAGAGAAGGAAAAGACCTACAATAACAAACCCAAAACAATTAAGAAAATGGTAATAGGAACATACATATCGATAATTACCTTAGAAGTAAGTGGGTGAAATGCTCCAACTGAAAGATATAGACTGGCTGAATGGATACAAAAACAAGACCTGTATATATGCTGTCTACAACAGACCCACTTCAGACCTAGGGACACATACAGAGTGAAAGTGAGGGGATGGAAAAAGGTATTCCATGCAAATGGAAATCAAAAGAAAGCTGGAATAGCAATTCTCATATCAGACAAAATACACTTTAAAATAAAGACTATTACAAGAGACAAAGAAGGACACTACATAATGATCAAGGGATTGATCCAAGAAAAAGATATAACAACTGTAAATATTTGTGCACCCAACATAGGAGAACCTCAATACATAAGGCAAATACTAACAGCCATAAAGGTGATATTGACAGTAACACAATCATAGTAGGGGACTTTTAACACCCCACTTTCACCAATGGACAGATAATCCAAAATGAAAATAATAAGGAAACAAGCTTTAAATGATACATTAAACATGATGGACGTAATTGATATTTGTAGGACATTCCATCCAAAAACAACAGAATACACATTCTTCTCAAGTGCTCATGGAACATTCTCCAGGATAGATCATATCTTAGGCCACAAATAAAGCCCTGGTAAATTTAAGAAAATTGAAATCGTATCAAGTATCTTTTCCCACCACAACACTATGAGACTAGATATCAATTACAGGAAAAAATCTGTAAAAAATACAAACACATGGAGGCTAAACAATACACTACTTAATAACCAAGTCATCACAGAAGAAGTCAAAGAGGAAATCACAAAATACCTAGAAACAAGTGAAAATGAAAACACGACAACCCAAAACCTATAGGAGGCAGCAAAAACAGTTCTAGAAGGGAAGTTTATAGCAATACAATCCTACATTGAGAAACAAGAAACGTCCCAAATAAACAACCTAACCTTACACCTAAAGCAATTAGGGAAAGAAGAATTTTAAAAAAACCTCAAAGTTAGCAGAAGGAAAGAAATCATAAAGATCAGATCAGAAATAAATGAAAAAGAAATGAAGGAAATGATAGCAAAAATCAATAAAACTAAAAGCTGGTTCTTTGAGAAGATAAACAAAATTGATAAACCATTAGCCAGACTCGTCAAGAAAAAAGGGAGAAGACTCAAATCAATAGAACTAGAAATGAAAAAGGAGAAGTAACAACTGACACTGCAGAAATACAAAGGATCATGAGAGATTACTCCAAGCAAATATATGCCAATAAAATGGACCACCTGGAAGAAATGGACACATTCTTACAAAAGCACAACCTTCTGAGACTGAACCAGGAAGAAATAGAAAATATGAACAGTCCAATCACAAGCACTGAAATTGAAACTGTGATTAAATATCTTCCAACAGGGCTTCCCTGGTGACGCAGTGGTTGAGAGTCCGCCTGCCGATTCAGGGGACACGGGTTTGTGCCCCGATCCGGGAAGATCCCACATGCCACAAAACGGGTAGGCCCATGAGCCATGGCCACTGAGCCTGCACATCCAGAGCCTGTGCTCCGCAAGGGGAGAGGCCACAACAGTGAGAGGCCCATGTACCGCAAAAAAAAAATCTTCCAACAAACAAAAGTCCAGAACAAGACGGATTAATAGGAGAATTCTATCAAACATTTAGAGAAGATCTAATACCTATCCTTCTCAAACTCTTCCAAAATATAGCAGAGGGAGGAAGACTCCTAAACTAATTCTATGAGGCCACGATCACCCTGATACCAAAACCAGACAAAAATGTCACAAAGAAAGAAAACTACAGACCAATATCACTGATGAATATAGATGCAAAAATCCTCAACAACATACTAGCAAACAGAATCCAACAACACATTAAAAGGATCATACACCATGATCAAGTGGGGTTTCTCCCAGGAATGCAAGGATTCTTCAATATATGCAAATCAATCAATGTGATACACCATATTAAGAAACTGAAGGAGAAAAAACATATGATCATCTCAATAGATGCAGAGAAAGCTTTAGACAAAATTCAACACCCGTTTATGATTAAAAACCCACCAGAAAGTAGGCATAGAGGGAACTTTCCTCAACATAATAAAGGCCATATATGACAAACCCACAGCCAACATCGTCCTCAATGGTGAAAAACTGAAAGCATTTCCACTACGATCAGGGACAAGACAAGGCTGCACACTCTCACCACTCTTATTCAACATAGTTTTGGAAGTTTTAGCCACAGCAATCAGAGAAGAAAAGAAATGAAAGGAATCCAAATCGGAAAAGAAGAAGTAAAGCTGTCACTGTTTGCAGATGACATGACACTATACGTAGAGAATCCTAAAGATGCTACCAGAAAACTACTAGAGCTAATCAATGAATTTGGAAAAGTAGCAGGACACAAAATTAATGCACAGAAATCTCTTGCATTCCTATACACTAATGATGAAAAATCTGAAAGTGAAATTTAGGAAACACTCCCATTTACCACTGCAACATAAAGAATAAAATATCTAGGAATAAACCTACCTAAGGAGACAAAAGACCTGTATGCAGATCATTATAAGACACTGATGAAAGAAATTAAGGAAGATACAAATAGATGGAGAGATATACCATGTTCTTGGATTGGAAGAATCAACATTGTGAAAATGACTCTACTACCCAAAGCAATCTACAGATTCAATGCAATCTCTATCAAACTACCACTGGCATTTTTCACAGAATTAGAACAATAAATTTCACAATTTGTATGGAAACAGAAAAGACTCCTAATAACCAAAGCAATCTTGAGAAAGAAAAACGGAGCTGGAATAACCAGGTTTCCTGAGTTCAGACTATATTACAAAGCTACAGTAATCAAGACAGTGTGGTACTGGCACAGAAACAGAAATATAGATCAATGGAACAGGATAGAAAGCCCAGAGATAAACCCACACACATATGGTCACCTTATCTTTGATAAAGGAAGCAAGAATATACAGTGGAGAAATGACAGCCTCTTCAATAAGTGGTGCTGGGAAAACTGGACAGGTACGTGTAAAAGTATGAGACTAGAACACTCCCTAACACCATACACAAAAATAAACTCAAAATGGATTAAACACCTTAATGTAAGGCCAGACACTATCAAACTCTTAGAGGAAAGCATAGGCAGAACACTCTATGACATAAATCACAGCAAGATCCTTTTTGACCCACCTCCGAGAGAAATGGAAATAAAATCAAAAATAAACAAGTGGGACCTAATGAAACTTAAAAGCTTTTGCACAGCAAAGGAAACCATAAACAAGACCAAAAGACAACCCTCAGAATGGGAGAAAATATTTGCAAATGAAACAACTGACAGATGATTAATATCCAAAATATACAAGTAGCTCATGCAGCTCAATATCAAAAAAACAAACAACCCAATCCAAAAATGGGCAGAAGACCTAAATAGACATTTCCCCAAAAAAGATATGCTGATTGCCAAAAAACACATGAAAGGATGCTCAACATCATTAATCATTAGAGAAATGCAAATCAAAACTACAATGAGATATCATCTCACACCGGTCAGAATGGCCATCATCATAAAATCTAGAAACGATAATTTCTGGAGAGGGTGTGGAGAAAAGGGAACCCTCTTGCACTGTTGGTGGAAATGTAAGTTGATACAGCCACTATGGAGAACATTATGGAGGTTCCTTAAAAAACTAAGTTAGAACTACCATACCACCCAGCAATCTCACTACTGGGCATATACCCTGAGAAAACCAAAATTCAAAAACAGTCATGTACCACAATGTTCACTGCAGCTCTATTTACAATAGCCAGGACATGGAAGCAACCTAAGTGTCCATCAACAGATGAATGGATAAAGAAGATGTGGCACATATATACAATGGAATATTACTCTGCCATACAAAGATTTGAAATTGAGTTATTTGTAGTGAGGTGGATGGACCTAGAGTCTGTCATACAGAGTGAAGTAAGTCAGAAAGAGAAAGACAAATACCGTATGCTGACACATATCAAAGGAATCTAAGAAAAAAAGAAATGTCGTGAAGAACCTAGGGGCAAGACGGGAATAAAGACACAGACCTACTAGAGAATGGACTTGAGGATATGGGGAAGGGTAAGGGTAAGCTGTGACAAAGTGAGAGAGTGGCATGGACATATATACACTGCCAAACGTAAAATAGATAGCTAGTGGGAAGCAGCCGCGTAGCACAGGGAGATCAGCTCAGTGCTTTGAGAGTACCTAGAGGGGTGGGTTAGGCAGGGTGAGAGAGAGGGAGATGCAAGAGGGAAGGGATGTGGGAACATATGTATAACTGATTCACTTTGTTATAAAGCAGGAACTAACACACCATTGTAAAGCAATAATACTCCAATAAAGATGTTAAAAAAAAAACCATAAAATTACGAAAAAACAATAGGGCTTGGATTAGGCCCTAAACAATAGAGAGAGGGAGAAATACAGAGGAAAGGAAGATTCCAAGCAAGGTGACTCTGCATTACTCATTGTCCATTTGGTCAACCTTGTGTATATTTTACATGTATATTTCTAACCAATTGTCTCTTGAGGATATTGGAAATGGTACTCTATAACATTGTATCTCTTATAGAATTTGACCCATCATAGATGCTTATCCTATTCAGTGACTGATTAGGCAAGAAATACAGAGAGATGACTTGTATGTAACTAATACTTTCATGTACATGGGGGTCATTTTGAAGTAACAAAAATTTTTGATCAAATGATATAATTATAAAATATATTACTTGCAAAAAAAAAAGCACAATCACCCTGTCAAAGTATGTAACCTGCTTCAGATGACTAGCTAGTAACTGGTAGAGCTAGAATTCAAACCCTGATAGTATGAATACAATACAATACAAAGTCCACACTTTCTGGGTAACATTACTTAAACCAATAAAACTGCTCACACTCCTGGTTTCTTAGGTTCCTACTTTTTTCATTTAGTAACTGTAATTTACTATTCAGTTTTTTACCATGTGAAAATGTGTTTCTGTTTCCTCCCATTTCTGACCATTTAAACACATTGTAAGCAGATATACTTTTAAGTTCTTGTCAAAATTTTTTGATTGATAAAAATAACTTTATCATGTATAGATAATATGAAAATTTGCTACTTTTTCCTAATAGAATTAACTTTCTCACTCTAGATATATTAAAATATAGTTTATTTTCTCTGGAGTTATGCAGTATTTCAAGCATATTACAAAGGATTGTCATATAATAAGGATCCAAATTCCTACCATCTGTCTTTGCCAAATCTTATCATTTTTACCTTATTTGTTTTTTCTTGTTCGTTTGTTTGTTTGTTTTGTCTTTTTTTGCGGTACATGGGCCTGTCACTGTCGTGGCCTCTCCCGTCGTGGAGCACAGGCTCTGGACGTGCAGGCTCAGCGGTCATGGCTCACGGGCCCAGCCGCTCCGCGGCACGCGGGATCCCCCCGGAGTGGGACACGAACCCGCATCCCCCGCATCGGCAGGCGGACTCTCAACCAGTGCACCACCAGGGAAGCCCACCTTATTTGTTTTTAATCTTTTTAAAAATATAATGAAATATAAAAACAGCAAATGAAGTCTATATATCTCTCTCTGACTTAATCTCTTCTCTCTCCTCCTGGAGGTTTACACCATTTTGAATGTAGTATTTACTCTATCCAAGCATTTCTTTTATTTTTCACGTTTACTACAGATATAAGCATGCATAAACAATATATAGCACTCTTTGGGATGTTTTAAACTTTGTAAAAAGATCATACTTTATATATTTTTGGCCACTTGATTTTTTTCTTTTTTTGTCACCATTATGCTTCTCAGATTTATGTTAATATATGTAGCTCTGGTTCATTCAATTTCACCGCTGCTTAAGAAAAATTTTTTCTTTGTTCTCCTGCTGCTAGTTGATGCTACAATGAACATGTTTTTATTTGTATCCCTGTGTAGAAGTGTGAAAATTTCTTTTGGCTGCTATATACCTAGGAATGAAATTACTTGATTGTAGACATAGGTATCTTCACCATTAACAGATTTTGACAAACTGCTCCTCAAGTATGGTTTCACAAATATTTTGTAATTTTGTGTTATAAAAATGCATATTCATTAAAGAATACCTGGAAACCTTGGAAAATTTAAGAAAAGGAAACTAAAAATAGCTGCATTCCATCTAAAACCTTTTCTTATATGCCTTTTATTTATAAAATCATGACCATATTAATATGCAACTTCTGGTTCTACATTTTTATTTTATTATAAGTGTGTCTTTGTGGTATTATAAACTTTTATTAATGTCATTTTTAGCAACTATATAACATTCCATGAGATGAATATGCCACAGTTTACGTAAGCATTTCCCACTGTTGGATATTTTGATTGCTTCTAATTTGTCACCATTTTAAATAACATTTATATAGTTTTAATAATTGTTTTATGATACTTTTGGTCTGTTTTCTTATTTTAATGTTACATTATGTACATATTCTATGCCTACCAGTGAATGCTTCAAGCCACACCACAAGATGGAATCACACAGGAGATTTTTCACCTTCTTAGGTGGAGAGAATTCCATACTAACACTTAGAATTAACCTAAGGGGTTGGATAATTTGAATCAAGTGGTTAAATATTTTTAAAGAATCCTTCTGAATAGTTGCTATGGAATCTTACCTGAATAATTGCCATCCCTGCATTTTAACAGTCAGATTTATTCTGGATTCCAGAGAGCTGCCGACTATTAAAATGGCTGAAAAGGATCAGGAATGGTTCACTGCTTTTGTTTTTCTTCTAGGACTACAGCCTCCACCATTTCCAAAGTTAACATATTGTTGAGAACATGTGTGTATATAACAAACACAATTCCTAAACTTTTTCCTGTCCTTCGTCTTTTGTAGTTTTGAACAAGCTGTCATAATAAGGTCACAGTACAGGCTCAGCCTTATGTTAGCAACTTTTTGGAGTTGAAATAGAATTCCTCTGAGAGGGATTCACAGCAGTGTTTGGCATGAGAACAGAAAAATATCAAAAGAAAGAACGACACAGTTTTCCTGTGATGGGTATTCACTATATGATCAAAACTCTGGAATATTAATTATAAAGTAGAAGGAGGCTGAACTTGAAAGGATACATAAAACACAAATGTGGATTTCTAATGCAGCTGAAACAGATTAATTTCCCCACTGCTTCCATTTATTTTATAATAGGCCCCAGCTTTATACATGCCTCAAGAAAGATTTTCTTCCTAGGCAATTCTTTGGGTAAAATGACAAATAGATTTCAAGTGAGAGGATTTAGGACGCATTGGCAAGCTCGGTGAATTCTGTGCCCTCAGCTATGATAGGATGCTAGAAAGAAAACCGACTGAAGCAGCTAAACTCTGCCAGGAAGAAAAGTCTCTGAGTTGCCACCATTGTTATGCACCTTGAGCTTGTTACCATACAAATGTATGACATTATCAGAGTTAATGAGGTTGAGGCAACAGAACAAAATTAATGGAATGATGGAGGAAGTTCAAGGGTGGTGAATAAACGAAGGGAAGATGGGTGTGGGTTTTGGTAAAGTAGAACTTTTGCCTATGAGGGACATAAAGTGCATTAGCTCACTAAATCCTAGGCAAAATTGAAAACAAAAACATAAGATTTCCAGGTTTTGCAGGCTCATCAATCATCTTAAATTTGGGACACAGTGTACAAGTCCATGACTTGACCTTTATCTGACACTCCAGCCTTATCTCCCATATCTCCACCTACAACAGTACCCCAGCTACACTGCAGGTTGACTCTTGCTGAGATATCTTTACTTGTTCTGATTCTCCAGTCTAGAATAGTATTATTTTGCCCTTATGTGCCTGGCTAAATCTTACTCATGTTCAGACACTTTGCCTTGTCCTTCTTTCTGAGGATTTATGAACTGCTCTTTTTTGGAAATGCCTATTATACTGGTAATTTTTTTTCTGTCTAATACCTTTGACTGTTCCTATTTCTGCTACAGCTCTGAAAGTTCTGACTACAGTAGAAGTGACATGGCAGAATCCTTCACCAAGTTTATTCTAACAGGATCTAGAGAGGGAGGATCCTGTTGCTTGCTGAGTCATTAAGATGGAAAAAACTCCTGACATTAGGAGAAATAAAGATAAGCAGATCACAAAATGGCAGACATGAGATCATAGCCTTTAACTCCACACAAAAACAATTATAAAGTCAACTATCCATTGACTATTCCCCTAGGGTAACTCTAGAGTGCAATCACAACAATTAGTTAAGGAATACAGAATATAAAAAAAGATGGAAAACGTGTCACCAAAAGTATAAAATATTGGGGGAGTGTAAAAAGATAAAACTTTGGAATGTGTTCCAATTTAAGTTGCTACCAACTTAAAGTAGACTGCTATTTACATAGGACAATATAGATGAACCTCACAGTAACCACAAAGAAAAATTTATAGTAAATACACAAAAGAAAAGGAGAAAGGAATTTAAAGATAACACTAAGGAAAACTACCAAAACATAAGGATAAAGAAAGAGAAGACAAAAGACAGAGAGGAACAAGAAAAACATCCAGAAAACAATAAACAAAATGGTAATAAGTACATACCTATTAATAATTACTTTAAACATAATTGACTAAATTTACCAATCAAAAGATACAGTGTCTGGGGCTCCCCTGGTGGCGCAGTGGTTGAGAGTCCGCCTGCTGATGCAGGGGACATGGGTTCCTGCCCCGGTCCGGGAAGATCCCACATGCTGCGAAGCGGCTGGGCCCGTGAGCCGTGGCCGCTGAGCCTGCGCGTCCAGAGCCTGTGCTCCGCAACGGGAGAGGCCACAACAGTGAGAGGCCCGCATAACGGAAAAAAAAAAAAAAAAAAGATACAGTGTCTGAATGAATAAAAAGAAAGACCCATATATATGCTGCCTATAAGAGACTCATTTTAGAGCTAAACACACACACAGACTGAAGGTGAAGAAAGGAAAAAGTTACTCCATGCAAATGAAAGTGGAAAAAAGTGCTGGAGTAGCTATACTTATATCAGACAAAATACACTTTAAAACAAAGATTGTAATAAAAGACAAAGAAGGACATTACATAATAATAAGAGTCAATCTAGCAAGATATACATTTACAAATGTATATGCACCAAACATAAGATCACAAAGATATATAAAGCAAATATTAATGGACTTAAAGGGAGAAACTGAAAGCAGTACAATAATAGAAGAGGACTTTAACACCCCATTTACATCAATGGATAGATCATCCAGACAGAAAATCAATAAGGAAACATTGTCCTTGAAGGATACATTAGGGACCTCCTTGGTGGTCTAGTAGTTAAGACTCCATGTTTCCAATGCAGGGGACACGGTTCAATCCCTGGTTGGGGAACTAAGATCCCACATCCCATATGCCACAAGGCACAGCCAAAAATTAAAAAAAAAAAAAAAAGGACACATTAAATCAGATAAACTTAATAGATATATACAGAACATTTCACCCCAAAACAGCACAATATGCATTCTTCTCAAGCACACATGGAACATTCTCTAGAATAGATCACATTTTGGGGTCACAGAACAAATCTCAATAAATTCAAGAGGACTGAAATCATATCAGCATCCTCTTCAACCACAATGGTATGAAACTAGAAATCAATCACAAGAAAAAAATGGGGAAAAAACCCCAAAAACGTGGAGATTAAACAACATGCTACTGAATAACCAGTCATCAAAGAAATAGAAGGAGAAATAAAAAAATACTTAAAGACAAATGAGAACAGAAATATGACACACCAAAGTCTATGGGACACAGGAAAAGCTGTTCTAAGAGGGAAGTTCATAGCAAAACAGACCTACTTCAAGAAAAAAACAAACAAAAAAAATCTCAAATAAACAATCTAACTTCACACCAGAGGAACTAGAAGAAGAAAAAAGTGAAGCCCAAATTAATAGAAGAAAGAAAATAATAAAGACCAGAGCAAAAAATAAATGAAAAAAATAGAAAAGGTCAATGAAACTATGAATGGTTTCTTTGAAAAGATAAGAAAATTGATGAGCCATTAGCTAGGTTAATCAAGAAAAAAAGAGAGGACTCAAAAAAAATAACACCAGAAATGAAAGAGGAGAAATTACAACTGATATCACAGAAATACAAAGGGTCATGAGACTACTACAAACAGTTTTACCCATGAATATGTGGACAATTAATCTACAAAAAAGAGGAAAGGACATGCAATGGAGAAAGGACAGTCACTTCAATAAACGTAGTTGGAAAAACTGGACAGCCACATGCAAAAGAATGAAACTAGACCACTATCTTACACCATACACAAAAATTAGCTCAAAATATATTAAAGACTTAAATGTGATACTTGAAACCATGAAATTCCGAGGAGAAAACATAGGCAGTAACCACATTGACATTGGTCTTAGTGACATTATTTTGGATTTGACTCCAAAGGCAAAAGAAACAAAAGCAAAAATTAACAAATGAGACTACATCAAACTAAAAAGATTTTGCATAGCAAAGGAAACCATCATCAAAATGAAAAGGCAATCTAGTGAATGGGAGAAAATATTTGCAAATCGTATCTCTGATAAGGGATTAATATCCAAAGTATGTAAAGAACACATATCACCCCAAAACAAAAAAATCAAACAACCCAATTGTAAAATGGGCAAAGAATCTGAATGGACATTTTCCCAATTGATAATAGCCATTTAACAGATGGCCCACAGGCACATGAAAAGATATTCAGTATCACTAATTATCAGGAAAATGCAAATCAAAACCACAATGAGATATCACCTCACACTTGTTTAAATGGCTATTATCAAAAAAACAACAAATGACAAGTGTTGGCAAGGATGTGGAGAAAAGGTAACCCTAGTACACTGTTAGTGAGACTGTAAATTTGTGCACTCACTATGGTAAACAGTATGGAGATATTTCAAAAAATGAAGACTAGAAATACCATATGACCTAGCTATTTCACTTCTGGGTGTTTATTTGAAGAACACAAAAACACTAATCCAATGAATGAAATCTTTTTCATTACTCTCATTGCTCTTTAAAAAGTATCCAAGGTATCAGACACTAGACAAGTTTTAGAATAAGTTAACCTTAACATATTCCTTAAAAAATATAGTAAATATGCAAATATGCTTGATAAAACACTTTTATCTAGAAACACATGGAAGAAAGTAATCACTAGCATCACAGTTTCTCAGCCTTAACTGGATTTGAAAGCTGAAAAATATTAATTCTATTTGATGTATATATAAATCAAGTTTCCAAATACAAAAAACAACAAAAACCCACTAATTCAAAAAGATATATACACCTCCTATGTCCATTGCTGCATTATTTACAAAAGCCAAGATATGGAAACAACATAAGTGTCCATCAATGGGTGAATGGATAAATAAAATGTGGTGTGTATATAAACAATGGAATAGTACTCAGCCATAAAAAGAATGAAATCCTGCCATTTACAACCTCATGGATAGACCTTAAGGATATTATGCGAAGTGAAATATGGCACACAGAGAAAGAAAAATACTGTATGATTGCACCCATATGTGGAATATAAAAAAACAAAAAAGCAAACAAAGAAAATAAAACAAAAACCAATTCATAGAATCAAAGAATGGATTATGGTTGCCAGAGGGGACAGTGGTGGGGGTGTGGGCAAAATGGGAGTGGGTTCAATTTTACAGTGTCATGGATGGCTTTTTCACAGAAATAGAAAAACAATCCTAAAGTTAATATGGAATCACAAAAGACTGTAAATAACTAAAGCGATCTTGAACAAAAAGAACAAAGTTGCTGGCATCACACTACTGATTTCAAAATATACTACAAAACTACAGTAATAAAATCAGCATGGTACTGGCACAAAACAGACATATAGACCAATAGAACAGAATAGAGAGCCCAGAAGAAAATCCATGAAGCTTTGGTCAATAGATATTTGAGAAGGGTGTAAAGAACACATAGTGGTGGCAGCATGCCTGACCTCTACCCACTAGATGCAATTAGCATGTCCTAGTTGTAACAACCAAAAATGTCTCCAGACCTGTCCCCTGGGGGAGCAAAATTACCTGGGGAACCACTGTTATAGGTGCAGGACAGAAAAATATTTGTTGAGCCATTCTTATAACTTTGTAGATTTGAAATTTTTTCCAAATAAAATTTTTAAAAATGATAGACCACACATCAAAGTAATTACTGAAATAAAAATGCACAGTGTGGGAAAAAAAACACAATGTGGAAAGGACAGTCTCTTCAATAAATGGTATTTGGAAAACTGGTTTTCCACTAGCAGAAGAAAGAAATTGGACCCTATTTCACTCCATATATAAAAATCAACTCTAAATGAATTAAAGCCAAAACACTCTTCAGAAAGAAGAAGCTGAAGGTATCACACTTCCTGATTTCAAATTATATTACAAAGCTGTAGTAATCAAAATAGAATGGTACTCATATAAAAACAGACATATAAACCAATGGAACAACATAGACAGCCCAGAAGCAAATCCATGTATATACAGTTAACTAATCTTCATGAAGGGTGCCAAGAGTATACAATGTGGAAAGCATAGTCTCTTCAATAAATGTTGCTGGGAAAATTAGATATCCACATGCAAAAGAATGAAATTGGACCCTTATCTTACAACATACACAAAAATCAACTAAAAGTCCATTAATATGCTCAACATTGCTAATTATTAGAGAAATACGAATCAAAACTACAATGAGGTAATACCTCACACCAGTCAGAATGGCCATCATTAAAACGTTTACAACTAATAAATGGAGAGAGTGTGCTGAAAAGGGAACCCTGGTACATTGTTGGTGGGAATGTAAATTGGTGTAGCCACCATGGAGAACAGTATGGAGGTTCCTTAAAACAGGGATCCCCAACCCCTGGGCAACTGGGCCACACAGCAGGAGGTGAGTGGTGGGCGAACAAGCGAACCTTCATCTGTATTTGCAGCTGCTCCCCATTGCTCACATTACCACCTGAGCTCCACCTCCTGTCAGATCAGCAGCAGCATTAGATTCTCACAGGAGCGTGAACCCTACTGTGAACTGCTCATGCAAGGGATCTAGGTTGTGCACTCCTTTTGGGAATCGAATGCCTGATGACCTGAGGTGGAGCTGAGGTGGTGATGTTAGCACTGGGGAGCAGCTACAAACACAGATTATCATTAGCAGAGAGGTTTGACTGCACAGAGACCATAATAAGTCAACTGCTTGCAGACATATCAAAATCCTATCAGTGAGTGGCAGGTGACAAGCTGCATCTGGTGGCAGGCTTTATAGTGGCAAGTGAGTTGATGTACTTCAATTGTACAGCTGCATCTGGTGGCAGTCTTTATAGTGGCAAGTAAGTTGATATACTTCAATTGTACAGCTGCATCTGGTGGCAGGCTTTAAGTCAGAATCCGACACTTATTTTGGTCCGCACGTGGCCCACCCATTATTTTATTTACCACTTCTGTCCGTGCCTCTTTCCTGCGCTGTGCACTTGTCTCAGTCACAGTTTTGGTAATCCCACAAGCTAACCCTAGCCAAAATGAGTGAAAAACAAACGTCGCTGGAGAGCTTCTTTGAAAAGGGGGAAAGACCCAATGATGAGACTGCAGAAGACTCTAAGACTGCCAACAAAAAGAAAGTTGCATTTAAAAGAAAATACCAAGAGTCCTACTTAAATTATGGGTTCATTGCAACAGGTGATTCACATTTTCAAGCCCACTTTGTATAATATATGGCGACCGGCTACCCAACGAAGCCATGAAACCTTCAGAACTGCTTCACCACATGGAGACCAAGCACCCTGCATTAAAACACAAGCCTTTGGAGTTTTTCAAAAGAAAAAACGTGAACACAAAAAACAGAAGCAATTATTGAAGGCCACCACGTCATCTAATGTATCTGCACTGAAAGCATCATTCTTACTGGCTAACCGCATTGCTAAAGCTAAGAAGCCCTTTACTATTGGTGAAGAGTGGATCCTACCTGCTACTAAGGAAATTTGTTGTGAATTTTTAGGAGAGGCTGCAGTTCAAAAGGTGGCATGTGTTCCTCTTTTGGCTAGCACCATAACTAGATGAATTGATGAAATAGCAGAGAATGTTGAGGCACCATTGTTAGGATTAATAAGTCACTGTGGTATGCAATCTAGGTTGACAAATCTACCGATGTTGACAACAAGGCAACAATGCTTGTTTTTGTGTGATATATTGTTCAGGATGATGTGCATGAGGATATGTAATATGCACTTTTGTGGCCAACCAACACCACAGCTGCAGAACTATTCAAGTCTTTGAATGATTGCATATTAGGAAAACTGAAATGGTTTTCTCCCAGCTGGTGCATGATCACCTATCTCAGCTTTCAAAAGAGTTTGAGCATAACTTCCCAACCACAAAAAAACCCCTGAATTGGGAAGGAATGGATCCGCGACCCATTTGTGAATAAGCCAGGTGAATCTACTTTGTCCGTGCTAGAGCTAGAAGAGGATCCACTGCTTGAGATCACAAATGATGGTAGCCTTAAAAGTATCGTTGAGACAATGTCAAATCTCCATACGTTCTGGATTAAAATCAAGGCAGAATATCCTGAGATTGCCACAAAAGCACAGCTTCCATTTCCAACATCGTATCTTTGTGAAGCAGGATTTTCTGCAGTGACAGCAACCAAAACGAGATTATGGAGTGGACTAGACATAAGCAACACACTTTGGGTGTCAGTGTCTCTCATCACCCCAGATGGGACCATCTAGTTTCAGGAAAACAGGCTTAGGGCTCCCATGGATTCTGCATTACAGAAAGTTGTGTAATTACTTCGTTATACATTACAATGTAATAATAATAGAAATAATGTGCACAATAAATGAAATGCACTTGAATCATCCTGAAACCATCCCCTGAAACCAGTCCCTGGTGCCAAAAATGTTGGGGACCGGCTGCCTTAAAAAAACAAAAAATAGAGTTACCATATGATCCAGCATTCCCACTTTTAGGCATATATCTGGAGAAAACTCTAATTCGAAAGGATACATACACCCCAGTGTTCACTGAAACACTATTTACAATAGCCAAGACATATCCATTAACATGTCCATTGACAGATGGATAAAGAAGATGTATATATATATATATATATATATATATATATATATATATATATATATATATATATATATATAGTGGAATATCACTCAACCACAAAAAAAGAATGAAATAATGCCATTTTCAGCAACATAGATGGACTTAGAGATTATCATACTAAGGGAAGTAAGTCAGAAAGGGAAAGACAAATATCATATGATATAACTTATATGTAGAATCTAAAATATGATATAAATGAATTTATTTAGGAAACAGAAATGGACTCACAGACATAGAAAACAAATTTATGGTTACCAAAGGGGAAATGGGGTAGGGGAGGAATAAATTAGGAGTTTGGGATTAGCAGATACAAGCTACTATATATAAAATAGATAAACAACAAGGACTTACTGTATAGCACAGGGAACATGAAAAAAAATATAGATATATATATACATATATGTGTATATCTGAATCACTTTGCTGTACAACAGAAACTAACACAAAATTGTAAATCAACTATATTTCAATAAAAAAATTAAAAATCCATTAATGACTTAAACATGAGACCTGAAACCATAAAATTTGTAGTATATAGAAATCATAAGGAAAAATCTCCTTCATATGGGTCTTGGCAATGATTTTTTTGGATAAGATCTCAAAAGCACAGAAAACAAAAGCAAAAATTAACAAGTGGGATTGCATCAAACTAAAAAGCTTCTCCACAGCAAAGGAAACAATCAACAGAGTGAATAGACAACCTACAGAACAGGAGATATTTGCAAACCATACATCTGACAAGGAGTTAATATCCAAAATACTGGATAAATATTAAATACTGGATTTTCCAATAACTGGAAAATCAATAACCTGATTTAAAAATGGGCAAGAGACCCAAATAGATATTTTTCCAAAGAAGACATACAAATGGCCAACAGCTCTATGAAAAGAAGCTCAACATCTCTGATCGTTAGGAAAATGGAATTCAAAACCATAATAAGATGTCACTTCACACCTGTTAGATTGGCTATTATCAAAAGACAAAAATAACTGTTGGTGAGAATGTGGAGAAAAGGGAACCCTTGTACACTGTTGGTGGGAAAGTAAATTAGTACAGCCATTATGGAAAACAGTAGGCAGTTTCCTAAACAAATGAAAAATAGAAGTACCATATGATCCAGCAATCCAACTTCTGGGTGTATATCCAAAGGAAATTAACTCATTATCTTGAAGAGATATCTTCACTTCTATGTCCATTATTCACAATAGCCAAGATATGGAAGCAATCTAAGTGTCTGTCAGTGGATGAATGAATAAAGAGAATGTGTTATAAATATACAGTGGAATATTATTCAGCCACGAGAAAGAAGGAAATCTTGTCATTTGCAGTAACAAAGATGAACCCGAAGCCATTAAGCTAAGGGAAACAAACCAGACACAAAAGGAAAAATACTGCATCATCTCACATATATGTGGAATCTAAAAAAGTCAAATTCATAGAAGCAGAGAATACAATGATGGTTTTCAGGGATAAGGGGAAAGGTGGAGGAAATGGGGAGATGTTGGTCACATGGTAAAAAGTTTCAGTTATGTAAGATAAATAAATTCTAGTGATTTGATGTACAGCATGGTGATTATAATTACTAATACTGTACTGTATACTTGAAACTTGCTAAGAGAGTTGATCCTAAGTGTTCTCACCATTCACACACACACACAAATGGTAACTGTGAAGAGATGGATAAGTTAATTAACAACACTAGTAATCATTTCACAATGTATATATATATCAAAACATCAAGTCGTACACTTAAATATAAATAAATTTAAAAAAAATTAAAATAACCGCAGTTCTCAATGAACACTCAAGACAAAGAAAACAATTTTTTATATTGAATTCTTGTCTCGCAAACATGTTACACTCAGTAATTCATTGTAGGAGGTTTTTAAAAATATATTCCTTAGGATTGTCTAAGTACATGATTATGCTATATGCAAATAAACAAAATTTTACTTCAAAAAAAAAGAAAAGGACAAGCAGACACAGGAGATGGAGAGATAAGAGTCCTGACGATTACTGAGTTCCCTTTCCATTCCCTAATGTACACAGCATGGCTTTGGCACCTTTTTTTTTTTTGATCCTATGTGCTACAGAATCCTTCCAATACCTTGCTACACACTTTAATATTTCTATTTGTTGGAGATTTTCTTTTAGTTGTAACTGAGAATTCTAATACAATTTTCATTCTGTGTGCTCCCCATAGCATCCTGGATTAATCTCTACCTTATCATTTCATTTTGATGATATACTCTCATTATATATCTGTGCCCCCGCAAAGACTCTGAGCTCCTCCGTATTAGGACAATGTCTTAGTCATCGTTTTACAGCCAGTATCTTGCACATTTCATCATATAATCGTACTCAGTAAATGTGAACCTGAATTGTACCTAGAAGTAATAACCTTGGAAGATTATTTTACTATTGACATGTATATAAAACTGAATACCACTGTGGAATTTTATTGGCTAGAAATTATTAATTTCCCTTCAGGTAGTTTAGTATTTGGGGATGCACTGAATTACAAGGAAATCTAAAAGACATTTGTCTTCAATGAATAATAGTCAATCTTGCTGCAAAATTGTTTTCCATCCACCAAAATTTATTAGTGGTCATTAAATCTGTAAGAAGAAAATCAATAAGTTATGCCCTGACATCTAGTTGGAGAATTATTTTTTCCTTCGGAAGTCAGAATTTTGTTTTTAAATTTCCAGTAACAAAAAAATTGATGATTCCCTCAGTGCCCTTATATCTTATAGGTAAAAAAAATATAAGGGCTTCTCTGGTGGCGCAGTGGTTGAGAGTCCGCCTGCCGATGCAGGGGGCACGGGTTCGAGCCCCGGTCCGGGAAGATCCCACATGCCGCAGAGAGGCTAGGTCCGTGAGCCATGGCCGCTGAGCCTGCGCGTCCGGAGCCTGTGCTCCGCAATGGGAGAGGCCACAACAGTGAGAGGCCCGCGTATCACTAAAAAAAAAAAAAAATATATATATATATATATATATATATATATATATATATATATATATATATATAT
>RJWK010040887.1:0-19788 GCA_004363435.1 Platanista minor | reverse complement strand
GGGGTGGCGGAAGGGGTGTGAAGTGTGGTTTGAGGGATGGAGTGGGAGGCGGGAGCGAAGGCGAGGCTGGAGGCTAAATCGGACCCTTTGCTCCGGCTCGCGGGAAGGGCGCCTCTGCCCGTCTGGCGAGGCTTTGGAATGCTCTGGGTCACCCGCTGATGCCGGTTGGCGGAAGGCCTCGGGCAGCCCCCCTCCCGGCAGCCGCCTCTCGGGGGCGGGCAGCCCGGGCTCCCCCGTGCGTGGCACTGTTGGTGCGCGTTCCCGATCCGGAAGGGTCTCGCCGTGCGTCCCCCACCCGCGGCTCCCCGCGCCCCGGCTCCGACGGGGTGGGGTGGGGGGTCCCCACAGCGCCCCGCACAGGCGCCGGGCAGCCCGCTTCCTCCTTCCTCCCAGCTCCATCTCCCCTCCATCCCCATCCTAGGCCCCAGAGTGGCTCCCTCACTCCCCCAGGTCCCCGAGGCCCCACCCTTTTCCCTCCCGGGGCAGGTGGAGTTCCCCTAATCTTCGGGGGTCTCAGCGCTAATCTTCGGGGCTGGTGCCTGGGGGGAGAGGGCAGGAGGGGCTGCGGAACCCAGAGTGGGCTCAAAGAAGATAGAATCATTCAGCAGATAATTACTGTGTGCAAGACACTGCTGAGCGTGGCAGTTGGTGACCCTGTTGAGAGAGCGAGTGGACCGGACGATTTTGGTTCTTATCCAACACGGAGGGACAGTTATGATGTGCTCGATTTGGCCAGGTTTCTGAAACCTCGATTCGGAGCAGGAGTCTAAAGGAATCTGGGTGAGGGACAAAAGTGTCAACACCTCCTTCTCGCCGTGTTTCAAAGTGGTCTTTCTGCGAGAATATGGGAGGGAGGGGCATAGGCATAGTGATGAGCAGTGATAGGTAATTCTAGCATCTTCTGAGCACTTCCTACCTCAGAACTGCGCCAGATGCTTTATGTCCAGCACTTCCATTTTCTTCTAAAATGCCATAGACTCTAAGACACACCATCCATTTAAATGTGTCCTTTGGGAGTAAAGGAAAACATACTGACCTTAAATGCACAGTCGATTGTAGGACATATTGATTGCACGAACATAATAAAATATGAGAAAAAGTGAACCTTAGCAGTGAAGAAATAAGTACATTAGGTGTAGTTCTCCCAACAGCCCTGATGATAATTATCCCTGCTGTACTGTATGGATGAGTAAACTGGGACAGGGAAGGTTTCACCACCTGCTTAAGGCCACAAAGCCGGTAAGTAGCCGTCAGAATCGGAACCCAGGTTTGCCTGCCTTCAGAGCCGGAACAGTTCCTCCTAGGGCACACGGCCTCTGCAGGGATGGGGCTTTGTCAGGTTCTCTCTTGACCCTTTTACCATCAACACTCCCTCCCCCACCCTCCAAGTTATGGAGATTTCCAAGAGGGCAAAGTAATTCATTTGGGGGAGGGGGTACAAAATAGTCAAATTACATTTTTCAGATTCAAATAAAGTCTTTAAAGGGTAGAACCCATGCATGCCAGGTTTTGCTGTGCACCGCAGGAAGTCGAATTCAAGGATCCCTGTATTGCTGAAAATAGAATTGTAAAAAATAAAAGGGGTGGAGGGAGAAAGTGAATGAAACTAATCCTATTAAACGTGGTAGCATGTTTCTGTGGCACGCAGGGAGAGATTAAGCACAGGAAAGGGGATAAGTACTGCTTCAGTTTCACTAAACTAATGTGACAACTTGTCATTGGAAATCTTTGCAGCTTGTTAGTAGATGACTAGCTGATTCAGAAGTGTTTTCTATCATTCCCTTTGTATCTCCCGTGAGTTTTGTTTCTTTTTTCAATTTTCTTTCTTTTCCTGTTTCTTTCTTACCCATGCTGCTCTATTTTGCTTTTTAATCCTGCATGTCTCCTTCAAGTCAAAACATTTAGCTGGCTCTAATCAAGATTTAGTTTTGAAGATGCCCCTTGACCTTGTCTTGCCCAGAGAAGCCCCAAAGGGGACTGACTGCTCTCCATCCTCAACCTGGGGTCTGTCTTGTGGCTTAAAAAAACCAAGCTTCTGGGGAAAACCTCTCATTTCAGATTTCATTATTCTGCACTCCTTCTTTTCTTCTCTTCTCTTTCTTTTTTGCTTTAGCCTTTTATTCTCTCCTTTTTGCCTTTCATTTCCATCCCTTTTCCCCTCACTTACCCCTTTCTCCTCTTCCCTGTTTTCCTCTCTAATTTCCTTCTTCTCTCTTTTGCTCTCCTCCCATCAATGGTTTCATTTTTTCCCCTAGAATTTCTTTTTCCTCTTTAATACACTCCAATAACTCTCTTATTCTTTCTTTCCTTCAGATAAGACAGTTAAATTGGCAGAGAAAAGCTAGGAATCCCTCATGGTAGTTACCACGCTGGATTAGTTTCTGGCGAAGGGAAGGAGGCAACATTGTGGGGAAGGGGCCAGGGCAGATCACAGACATGCAGGGAACAAAGAGCCGATCTAAATCGTGAGGAAGAAAGAATTTCAGGCTTGGTCACTGTCCTCCCAAAGCAGGTGTCCAGCTTGTTTGGAAGCGTGGCTCACTGTCCCTCTCTCCTCTGCCTTGGCATCACTCTCTCCCACTTTCCTCCTCCCTCCCCCGCTCCAACTTTCCCCACTGGCTCACCACCAGAGGCGAGATGTTGAGTCAATGGAAAAACAACAGTCGCCAACATTAAAGGGAGACTGTTTAGAAAAGGAAGGCCCTGCTGAGGTGCAGAGGAAGCCTGTACATTAACACGGGCCACCTCTTATCTGGGGCAGCTGGGCCCAAGCTGCCTGTGCTGATTGCCCAGCTTTGCCAAGAGGCCTTCAGCAGAGGCTGCCTGCTTTTTGGGGGCAGGGGGCTGATTCTTACCCACAGGCATCACCAGCATTTTTAGAAACACAAAGACATCGATTTTCTCCCAGGGACTTAATGGGAGAACTCAGGCCAGTAAGCAAAGTTTTGCGAAAGGCAGCACAGTTCTAGGCCTCTGTCTCTGGACATGCCTCACCATGAACCTGACCTCTCTCATCTGCAGTCCTTTTGAGGACTCTCAAGCATGGGAAGGACTGGCCATTCTGACCCGAACATGAGTTAAGGGGAAGGACAAGCTAAAGTGACCCAAAGGAAAAGAAGAAAAAGGCATGTGGGTAGGTTCACCCTGGCTCTAAATTGCTTACCGTTAAGTCTTGAACCAGCTCCTGATGGAAAGATAAGGCGAATCCCTAAGCAGTCAATAATTAACCGAAGCTCCATAATGGTCCAGTCAACCAAATCCTGCTGACACCTTCAGAACCCTGCTGGAATGGAAAGGTTAGGTGGGACCTTTTGATAGAAAGATCTGTTTAGCCCACTGTTCACTCCACTCACAGGTCACCATGGAAGGGGTAAAGTTATTCCTGTATCTGCCAGTGAAATCTTTTCTTAGTTTAACTCCTTTGGGTAACTTTTTGAAATTTCACTTTTAGAAATCTCAATATGTGTGTGTGTGTGTGTGTGTGTGTGTGTGTGTGTGTGTTGTGTTGTGTACAGAACAGCTTGGGGGTCCATTCAGTTCCAGGTCAGTTGGAATCAAATCCCAGATGTGTTCTGATTGTTACTACATTATTCTTCCTAGAGGATCATATTTTCTCGCCCCAGCCTTGCTCATCTAAGTCTGTAGTTTATTCTCAGTGTCTATAGATATTTCTGTTCCTTGTTTCTCAATGTTAGCTCCTCCTCAATTTGTGATCAAAGCAGAAATATGTTGTAAGTAATAAGCAACCACACATCCCTACCAAAGCTGCAGATAATTCTTGAATTTTAAAGAAGTAGGACTTTAAAAGACTAACACAGATTTGATTTTGGTACTTCTGGTGGATCAAGGTCTTTTTATCTCTTACAGAAGCAAATTTTTAGCAAGGGTGAGTTTAGGTCTTACATTTTCTTTTAATGGAAATGTTTTTTATTTTTTGTCTTTGTTTTGCTTTACTTTGTTGTTCTTCTGTACAGCATTCAGTGTGCTACCATAAGCTTGTAGTCAATCTATTAGATGAGAAAAATCAGTGTATTAAGTGTAGTGTGAATTTTTCCTAAAGTCAAGTTGTAAGTCATGATTGTGTGTCAATCAATGAACTTGGTTCCTAATTTAATCTGTTCAAGCCACTTGAAAAATGTGTTCTTTTAGACATCCCATGTGATGTCTTGATATGAATCCACTTCCATCACAGGAGAAAAACAACAAAAATGGCCTGTTTGCCTCCTAGGGTGTCAGTGGTTATTCCTGCATACAGAAGATGGTTCATCGAGCTACACCTCTATTGCCTCCCCGGCTCAGCCTCTGAAATCGTCTGCACAATTATTCTCCTCTCCTCATAGATCTTGGTAGCCTGGGTGCTCAGTTAATCTTGGACTGCTCAGGGAAGTTGCCAGTGGGTAGAAATTCCGCCAGTGATCTGTGACACCCTTTTCCACAAATATTGAGTGACATTTCTTTTTTCCCCCAAATCATCCATCTGTCCTTTCTTATGCAACCTTTGAGTTTCAAAAGGGTAGAAGGCAAGCTTTCTTTCTGGCACACATTTCACCTAAGAAGACAATCTATGAATTAGGCAATATAATCTACTGTAGCCTTGTAAAGGAATCTGAAAGATTCACCAGCCTGAAGCAACATGTTAAATATAAACCAATTAATTTCAGCCTTTTTTTCCTTTGCCCGTTAAAACTTCTTCTCTTTTGGGAGGCAGCTGGTAAATGGCTAGATGCAATGTTGCTGTAATCATTTGGGGGATTGGGAGTAGGAAATGTAAGAGACAGACAGTGAGAAGTTTTTAAAAAAGTAGTCATTATTCAGTTTGTAGGTAAACAAATCTAGGATCTAGTTTTCTTAGTTTTTATGCTAATTTTTGATTATTTTAAAACATCAAAATCATCTCACTGATAAGAATGCTGTTAAGTAAAGCAGAAGACATACATAAAGTTGTCTGTCTGGTGGTCCTGTTGCTTGGATATTAAAATGAGATTTAAAAAAAAAAATGGAGGACTTCCCTGGTGGCTCAGTGGTTGAGAGTCCGCCTGTTGATGCAGCGGACACAGGTTCGTGCCCCGGTCTGGGAAGATCCCATGTGCTGCAGAGCGGCTAGGCCCATGAGCCATGGCCGCTGAGCCTGCGCGACCGGAACCTGTGCTCTGCAATGGGAGAGGCCACAACAGTGAGAGGCCCGCGTACCGCAAAAATAAAAAAAGTAAAAAATAAAAAAAATGGAACCGACATCTATTATTCAGTAGGTCGAAAGGCACTCATAATTACACTAATAATTTTTGAGTATCATACTAATGATGATAGGAAAATGTAGACCTTGACAGTGGCATGTTTATTTACATTCACTATGAAAAAAAATGTTGTTTACCCCTCGAGAATTTCTTAAGGAAAGGAAAAATCAATCCCCATCAATGAGCAATATTTTTCTCCCCAAGGCATATTGATTTGAATATTGACTTCACAATGGGTGAGTTATTTCCCTCAGACCCCCTCTTATGAATTGTTAGGTGACATGTCTCTTATGAGACAATAAACATGCTGTTTCTCACATAGTGATTGCATCAGAGAGATCCCAACTTCTGAATTGTGGTTGCTTTGGAATATTTCAGCTTCTGTAGGTCAGGGTTAAATATTTCTGTGGGATATATTCCAAGTTGAAAAAGTGTTATCACTCATCTTTCTGCCCTTTTAAATGAGGTATAGCTTTTTGATGCTTGTGAAGGAGAATCTGGTGGCAGTGAATAATTCCCTTTTCTGCCTGCTCCTCCGCTGGACGTCCTCTCAGCTTGTGCGTGGACCCATGACTCATGTGTAGTCATGTAATGTCTTCATGATTCCCTTCTCTCCTTTTATGTAACAGGACAATGTTTCTCGTTTGAAAATGAACCAGATTTTCAATTTACCAGAGAAATCAGTATGTAAAGGAACATGGTGGTAGGTGGGGAGGGAGGAAAGAATAGGAAATGTAGAATTCTTGTTAACGTGATGGTCGTTCTTCAAGTTATCTGTTAGAATTTGTGTATAATGTGTTTTCTTATGAGTTTCTTAAAAGGGCGTATTTTCCCACCCATTTATTCTTCAACAAATATTCATTCACACTCCTATCATGTGCCAAACACTGTGTTCAATGTTGGTTGAGCACAAGATAAAGAAGACCCATCAGAGGCATTCACAGTGGTTGGGAAGACATTAGGCAGGATAGTTATGAAAATACTTCAAGAGCCCTGAAGCTTTTCTTTATGGCAGTTTGGACTATCAAGGAAGCCTTCAGAGAGGAGGTGAGCATAAGCAAGTAATGAGTCAGACCAGGGCCTTAGGAGAGGAACGGAAGTGAGTTTGTGTCCCTGGTACATGGTGAGAGAAATCTTAAGCAAGTTCCTGTACCTCTCTGGGCCTTAGTTTCCTTGTCAGCAGGTTGGGGATAATAACAATATCTGCCTTTTGAGATTATTGTGAAGATTAAATGAGAATGCATGAAAAGCCCTCAACACTGTGCCTGCCACAAAGTAGACATGCAATAAGCATGTACTAGAAAGGTATGAAAAGAGTGACAGATTTTAGCATACTCTCTAAAGTTGATCTGACAAATATTTATTGGGTACCTACCACGTGTCACATCTTAGTGCTGGGTCCTGGGCAGGAGCCCAGCAGTCAGTCAGGAGGCACCATGAGGGTGGAGTGAGGGGTAGAATGACGGGTAACTTGTGCAAGCATGGAGGAGACACACTTCATCTGTGCCGGGGGAGCCTGAGGTAGCCTCTTACTGCTGGAGTACAGAACCCAGGGGAGGTCTGGCAAGACCAGGAGGGGCCTCATGAGGCAGCGCTGGCCTCAATGCCGGAAGGACCCAGGCACACATGTTCATTTGGGGGTTCTCAGTTCCCTTTAAGTTTTCCATGAATCCATGTTGCCTTTCTGTAGCTTGGTTATATTCTCTTCAGGGACCGAGGCACCCATCTTTTTGCTGCTCCCACCCTCCCCGTACTGCCTGTTATAATGTGGAGCCTCTGCCATATCCTTGATAAATATGGCCAGGTCTTCATACCTTCCTCTTCTCTGCATGCTGAAGTAGCTCAGCCATTTTGTACACCCAGGTGATTCCAGAATGCTCAGGCTACGATCGATGCTCGCTTCGGTGCTTATTAGAGAGATTCCTGAATTGGGAATTGTGATCACGTCACTGCCTAAAACTCTCTGTATTGCTCAGTAAAGTCCAAAATCCTGAGTGTGTCCTGCAAGACTTGGCATCATCTGGCTCCTGTCCACAGCTCCCACCTAATCTCTTGAAACTCTCCCCTCGGCTCCATGTCACTGGCCTTTTTCCTGTCATTTCAGCACCAGGAGCTCCTTTATATGTGTTATTGCCTCTCTTTGAAAGGCCCTCCCTAACCCCTTCTCCAGACAAACTCCTCTCTTTATTTTATTAATTTACTGATTTTAGTTATTAAAAGTCCTTTGCTCAGGAAACGCCTCCCTCATTTCCTAATGATACTTGCTCACAGCACCTATAGTTTTCTTTTATTCTGCTTATCATAATTGAAATGGAGTTATTTGAACATAAGCCTTATTTATCCAACACATATTCTTGGAGCCCTTAATGTGGCGTAGATGTTGGGGATACCATGCATTAAGGCAGTCAAAGTGCCTGCCCATGGCACTTGTATTTTAATAAGTGAGGCAATGAATAAGAAACAAATATAGATATGATACAATGTTAGGTAGTGACAAATACTATGGGAAAAAGTGAAGCCGGGTAAGGGGACAGATAGAACTGAAGATAAGCTGGAGATGGTTAAGAAGTAAGGGCTTTTAGGTTGCTTCCATGTCCTGACTATTGTAAATAGTGCTGCAGTGAACATTGGGGTGCATGTATCTTTTTGAAATGAATGGATAAAGAAGATGTGGTACGTATATACAATGGAATATTACTCAGTCATAAAATAATGCCATTTGCAACAACATGGATGGACCTAGAGATTATCATACTGGGTGAAGTAAGTCAGACAGAGAAAAACAAATATCCTATTATATCACTTATATGTGGAATCTAAAAAAAGGGTACAAATGAATTTATATACAAAAGAAATAGAGTTACAGATGTAGAAAACAACCTCATGGTTATCAGGGGGTAAGGGGGGTTAGAGATAAACTGGGAGATTAGGATTGTCATATACACAGTACTATATATAAAGAGATAACTAATAAGGACCTATTGTATAGCACAGGGAACTCATTACTCTGTAATGGCCTACATGGGAAAAGAATCTAAAACAGAGTGGATATATGTATATGTATAACAGATTCACTTTGCCGTACAGCAGAGACTAACACAACATTGTAAATCAACTAGACTCCAATAAAAATTAAAAAAAAAAAAAAAAAAAAAAGAAGGAAGGGCATGTGATTGTCCCGTCCAGGGTAGAATTTCCAATACCCAACGCAGCACCCAGCATCTAGAAAGTATCTGACAAATGTTTGCTGAATGAGAATCGTATTGGCTCATGTAGACTCAAGGGGTGAAGGGTACTGAAGAGGGCTAACTGGGTTGTATAGTTATGCATGTTTCCCCCCAGGGTCCCTGACTATGTCTGGGACAGTGTAGTCTGTGTTTCCACCCCATATCCAATGTCTACGTCAAACCTAATTCCCTGTTCAAGTTGGCTGTAGTCACACCTTTTGTGTTGTAGCTTTGCATACTTTCTTCTTAATTGCCCTGGGATAAATTGCAACTGGTTGGTGAATGAAACATTTATGCTTTGAAGAATTGGTGTTCTAATCAGTTTCTATTTAAACTGATGATCAACTCTTTTCAGTGAGGAGGAGGAGAATTTTTTCTGTGATGTCAGTCTGGGCCTGGCAGATTTTTCCCACGACTTGGACAGACATAGCACTCATGATGTTGTGTTACTTCTCAGCTTGCTGGTACACTGGTTCCCACTGCAGTGATCTCGTTATTGGCATTTCATTTTCAAAGTATCAAATCTTCCCCTTTTGCATTATGCCTCTGTGTGGCTTGGACTTGAGGCACTGTCTGCCACTTTTCTTTCAAACAAGATGAACTTCTTAAAGAGTAGTCTAAAGATTAAGCATCTTCTTTTTTTTTTTCATCTTTATTGGAGTATAATTGCTTTACAGTTGTGTGTTAGTTTCTGCTTTGTAACAAAGTGAATCAGTTATACATATATATATGTTCCCATATCTCCTCCCTCTTACATCTCCCTCCCTCCCACCCTCCCTATCCCACCCATCCAGGTGGTTACAAAGCACAGAGCTGATCTCCCTGTGCTATGCAGCTGCTTCCCCCCAGCTATCTATTTTACGTCTGGTAGTGTATATATGTCCATGCCACTCTCTCACTTTATCACAGCTTACCCCTCCCCCTCCCCATATCCTCAAGTCCATTCTCTAGTAGGTCTGTGTCTTTATTCCCGTCTGGCCCCTAGGTTCTTCACGATATTTCATTTTTTCTTAGATTCCATATATATGTGTTAGCATACGGTATTTGTGTTTCTCTTTCTGACTTACTTCACTCTGTATGACAGACTCTAGGTCCATCCACCTCACTACAAATAACTCCATTTCGTTTCTTTTTATGAATATTCCGTTGTATATATGTGCCACATCTTCTTTTTCTCTTTTTTTTTTTTCCATCTTTATTGGAGTATTAGTTTTGTTTTGCTTTCATTTTGGTGGGTTGGGGAGAGAGAGAAATTCATGCGCTCATAATTATCTTCTTCAGTTTGAATGAAAGAACTTTTGCAGATCAGTGTGGATTGAAATCCAGACAACTTGGGTCCATTCGCTAGACTTGGTTTAAAAAATTGAATAGCATAAAGGAAATGAGCAACAGGAATGGTTCCTTTCCTCATCTCTGGACTCTAGTTCATCTTTTCTTTTGTGCTGTCACCTGGCTTCACTCCTCTCTGCCCCGGGGGGCCTTTTCTGGTTCTGCACTTCCATAGAAGTCCATTGCTTTGTTTGTACCACTCTTTGGACAAGAAATGCCAATCAAAATCCATACTCTAGGGTAATTCCCTGGCGGTCCAGTGGTTAGGACTCCGCACTTTCACTGCAGGGGGCACGGGTTAGATTCCTAGTCAGAGAAGTAAGATCTTGCATGCTGCGAGGCACAGTCAGAAAAAAAAAAATAAATAAATAAAAATCCATACTCTAAGTTCATTTTGGTTCTAATTCATGCAATTTTGACTGTCCCACCCCCTTCTCTCTGTGCATCACCGTTTATCTCAGTGACCAGATCCCCAACTCCCCAACAGAAAATCACATATTTTCTATCTAGCATTAACCAACTTCCTCAACCACCCCAGGCATTAATAATGAGGTCTTCAAATAGTTGCTGCTTGTGGGATCGGTTAAGAAAAAGACTGAAGAGCAATAGAATGTTTCCCCATTTTCACTCTGTTTCCTTCAATCTTTCAATTTGTAATTGTATATTTATTTATCTTTTCACTTATTGACTATCTCCCTTCCCATAAACATTGGGAAACTGTCTGCCTTGCTGGCCAAGGTATGCCCGATGCTGGCCAGAGTAAACATGTTCAGTGAATCTCTGTGGAGGGGAAGGAGCTTATTCAGGGTGGATTTCCACTCACCCTAAAGAAGTGAAATGAAAGCCAACTTTGGTGGTTTTTGTTTCACTGTGGGCAAATTCGTATGGACTGAGAAATTCAATTAACTGTATTCATCAATATTTGTCTCTGGGATAGAGTCATGAGACTAAGACCCAGAATTCTTGATCCCCCCCCCCCATTTTGTGGCATTAAAAAAGAAAAACAAACTTGGCATATTACACCAACCAGATTTTTTTTCTTTGTCTCAAAGAAGCCTCAGCTGAACACTAGATTCCTCACCCAGTGTAACAATCAAAAACTCAGAAAACCTCAGCTGCCTCAGATGATGTCACAAAACCCTTAAGAATGCTCTCAGCTGAGTTGGGCACAGGTCCAGCAAACACAATTCTTTCTGCCAGTTATTCAGGGTCTTTGACAGATTAGGTGGTCTTTTTTTCTTCTTCTTCTTCTTCTTTTTTTATTTCCATCCTCTTAAAAGGCAGTTCAGTTTACCTCTAAGCAGGACATTAGCTCTGGCTGCCCCAAATAACATTTTAATTGAAGTCTCAGTCCAAACAAATGCCCGGCCTCTTTATTAACCCCAACAGTGTAATTTTTCAACGTAAGACTGATCCAGGGGGGAAACTGTCTCACTTAAACTGCCATGCAACGGAACATGGCAGTTTTCCTCAATCAGTCTCTTTTCTGACCTTAATTTGAACCTTAATCTCTTTTCACCATGTTCTCTTTATTAGCTGCTCATAGCCATGGCACAATACTAATTTTGCTGTTTTTAGACTATCACTTTACAGAGGTATTTCACCACCCCCCTGCCCGTCTACCCCCAAATGTATTCCAGATTTCATGGACCTTTTTGGGAAAGGGAAGGTAATACTTAACCTTTTTTTAGGTTTAGTAATTTAAATAGCTGCTTTGCAAAATGCTCTGTAGAATTTTAGACCGGATATTTTTGAGGTACATTAAAGTTTAGGTACAAAAAATTATATACTTAATTGTCAGAAAAACCTAAAAAACCTTTTAAATAGTAACAAAAGATTTTTCATCAATAGACAGGTCCACACTCATAAAATAACATGGAAAGTAAGGCTATTATCTTAATAATTTAGGCAAAACCAATATGTTTTTATTAGAAACCTCTAATCTTTTGGGGGGAGACCTGAATTATCCAGATAATTGCTTTCATTCCCTCCTTTTTTTATGCTTAGAAATAATCAATGGGTAAGGACAGAGACAATCATTTTTTTCCTTAATTATACCTTCCCATTTTTTGACATTGGTAAAATGATCCCAATCAAAAAGAAAAAAAAAATCCACCCTTTTCAATAACAATGAAAAAAAATGTGTATCTCTATTTGGAGTCTACCTTAATATAACAGAACTATGTAGGTAGAAAAACAGTGCTTATGATCATGTGCTCAATTAGATTTATTACAGGTTTTTGTACTTTTTGACATTAGCATGAAAGCATATTGGTTATTATTCTTTCTAACCTAATTGAAGGCTTTGTATCTAGTAACCCCTCTGTTCTTTCCTTAATACAATAGTTTGTTGATTGCAAAAAATTACATTTCTGTGACTTTAAAGTCCTAGAAAGAGGACTGTCATTGAACGTTGGAGATTCAGCCTGGTGTTTGGAGGGCAGGGACCATGTGCCCTCTGGGTGTGAGGAGGTAGGCAGTTGGGAACAATGGTCTGTCCCCTGCGGTGCTCTGTGGCAGTAGCAGCATGTTGGCAAGATAAACTTCACCTTCATTTCACTGGCTCGAACAATTAGTGGGATTGAATCAGAGTTCTCCTGGATCATAGTTTATTATATGTTATTAAATTCCATTATTCAAGAAGTTGCTGCTACAATTCTAAAACTTCCCGATGTCTCCCACAAAGTCCCCATCTCCACTCTCTGTGTAATTTTTTTTACGTTTATCTTCTGCTTCTCTGATAGCCAAGGTCTCTTTCTTCTTTTTCTTTCCCCTTGGTACTTATTTAAAGAGCTAAGAGCTAATTTGAAAATACATCTTTGAAAGGGCAACAAAAATGAGATGTGAATGAAATACATGAAGATTCTTAATTAGTCCATTATTTGACATGCACGATTTAACATGGTATGCTTAGCATTGTGCATTCCCCAAAAGAACACGGCTTTTTTTTTTTTTTATCCCAAACTTTAACTCCCTCTCATTCATTATATCCCTTCTTGTCACTTTCCATTAGCTGATCGTGACATCCTTTGCTGGAAGGGCGAGCAAGCAGATTACTTCCAAACTGGTGTAAGTGACACTCAAAAGACTGGCCTAAAGGGGGTTCTGTGATAGCAGCAAGCTCCTCAGCCTCTGGAGTTGGAGAATGTCATTTTAATAATATATTGGAGTCCATTTGTCACATCATTTCTGTAGCAAGTTGGCAACTTCCCAGAAGTGACAGGAATGGGTCTTCTGCTGGAATTTGTGTGTGGATAGCATCTAATGATTTTATAGGTGCTACTTATTATATATTATATAATAATAATTATTTATTTTGCCACTCCAAACCTTCTATCTAGCATCTTGCATTTTACAGATGAGGAAACTGAGGACCAAAGAGATTAAATAAATTACCTGTAGCTGACAAGTAGCAGAGCTAGGATTTTAATTGAGGTCTCGCAGACTCCAAACTATGTCTCTTTCCATTAGAACAGGCTACACGCATCACACCAATGTCCAGGAAACTACAGCATGTCTCCCTAAATCTAAAAGATAAAGAAATGATCAAAAGCATATTCATTTTAATGCAACTGAAAAATATCCTGTCACCAGGCACATCTAAACAGGGACAGGGAGTGACTGAAAGAGTCAGGGATCAAACAAACATGGGTAGATTGTGTGAAGAAAAGAAGTGGGGAATCTGATGCTCTTCTCAGATTAGCCCTGAAGATGTGAACTTTCCCCATCCCATCATCCCTGCCCCCAACAATCCCTCCCCTACTCCCAAATGTCCAACCTTCAGAATCATATCCTCAGCCTTGGAAGGGGGTTGACCTGGGGAGAACTGAAAGGTTGCAGATGGAAGGTGTATCCCAATCAGTCACAGATAGCAATGAACTCTGGTCTGAACAGTGCCAGGACTGATGCTGGCTGCCACTCAGACCATCACTCCAGCTTCTGAACTTGTGTGGTCTTCTGTACCCGAGAAAACCAAGTTTTCTTCATTAACCAAGTTTCAGCTTCTTTCCTTCCTTAAGCAACTTTTAGCTTCTTTCCCCAGTAACCCTTCAAAACATTTTGATTATAAAATAGAGAATATGGAACTAGAAAGCAAACATTAAATAAAAATCCCCTATTATTCTACCATTAGGAGGACATGGATAGTCTCATGATATAGATCTTTCTAGTCTAGGCTATCCATTTATATGCTAGGCGGTAAAACAGGGTGGTTACAGGGATAGACTCTGAAATGAGACTACCCATCTTTAAATCTAGACACTGCCATCAGCAGTGTCACCCAGCCTCTCTGGCTCCCAGTTTTCTCACATGTAAAATTTCTCCCTTACAATGTTGTTGTGACAATGAGCTAATGCCTGTGAAGCCGCTGTCCCATGGGAATCACTTACTGCATTTTAGATACTGTTACATATATGTTGGCCCCATGTTCTTGTGTTATTCGCTTTTTCTGACCGTGCTCCCAACTCCTCGAGTTCAAGCCTATAGATATCTTCATCCTAGGCTGTGATTCTCTTTTCAGTCCATTTGGTTTGACCGGCTTCCCCCTCACACGGCATCAGTGATTTTTCCAGGTCTCAATTACTGTCCATTTAACCGTAACTCTTTAATAAGCATTGCCAACGTCCCATTTCACCTCCTGTCTGATGGACACACTTTTGCCTGGATGCCCTGCTTACCCAGCCTGGCACCATGGCAAAGCCTCGGCGGCCTTCCTTGTTCTCTCCCGTCTTGAACTCCTCTCTGTGAGTGCAGGGAGAGGCAGTATCAGGAGCCTGTGATCACAAAGATAGCAGCAGCCACGCCTTCGGGGCCTCGGGAATGTCAATGACAAACTAGACATAGGTAATACAACGGCAAGTTTGTTTAAACCATTTTAAATGTAAAAATGGAGGTAATTATGAACGGTTTAAAAAATCATTTTCATTTTAAAAACCATCTTTGTCAAATCCATATTCTCAGAGGTCTTTGCAACATTGAGAAGGGAAAAAATATAAATATTTATTTTTTATATATACACGTTTCATATATATTATATATATATATATATATATATATATATATATATATATATATATATATATTTTTTTTTTTAACTTGGAAGTATATGTGATGGGAGAGTGGATGGCCAGCCACAGGAATGGGAGAAGAGGGAATTACATTTAATGAAACTGGGACCTTTCACGTGGACCTTTTCAGACTTAAAAAAAAAATGTTGATTTTACATGCAAGTCTTGAAAGAGCCTTGATGGCTCACGGCTTTGGTGTATTTTTCCAGATGGCAGATGCCATTTTGTGTTTTGCATAAACTGACTAAATTTGCTTTCTCTTTGTACTTATTTCAGAGGCAACCATTCTTTGCTTTCAATAGGACAGAAGAGCTCCTTGGCACTGGAACCCTCCTGGTCTGGGGAGGGAGGAATGGTTAAGGGACTGTTCTGAGGATACGCAGGCGTCATCCCAAACTTCCTACGTTCACTCTGAGGAAGGGGTTTGGGCCAGGGCTTTGAATTCTTGTTACCTACAGATGTTTCTGACTATGTGAGCAAATCACAGAAAGTAAGGTGTGCTGGAGAACTTGTGAAAGTTATTTTTTCAGTTTTCCCATTGCTATCTCCATGGAGGACAAATAGGTTCGTTATGTTCTTATTTCAACTCCTCTACAGCCTGCTAACTACTAGTTGTATGATCCCTTAACTTAATGCCTTTGAGCTTCAGTTTTTGCAAAAAAGTTAAGATGCTAATAAAAATAATATTTATCTCTTAGGATTTATTGTTAAGATTCCATGAGTTAATCCATTCTTAAAGGATTAAGAACAGTGCCTGACATATGATAAGTGCTCAAGAAATGTTGATCAGTGTTGTTGTTATGATTACTTTCCATGGGAATTTTCACTTTTTTCCCATTTTCTGATTGACACTGCCCTACTCCCATCATCGTTATGCTAACTCTTTGGGTCAATTTTATGGAAATAGGCTAGTAATAGAGTGGTTACACTACATGCTTTGCAGTCAAACAGGACCAAGTTGAAATTCTTGAAGTAACATTTCATAGCTATATCTTCTCAACAAGTGACAATTTCTTTAAGCTTCAGTTTCTTGATCTATAAAATAAGGATGATAATAACAGTACCTACCTCATAACATTTTTGAGAGGCTTCAATGAGACAATGCTTGCACAGTGTCTGGCAAGACTATACAGCATGTTATGTATCGTCATTATTTTTGTTGCTCCAAATATGCTGGTAGGGCTCTCCTACCCAAAAGTGCTTCTAGAAACTTGTCAAGGCTCCAAGGCTCTAGCTTTATGTCAGCTGCCCCACCAGAAAAGAGGGCAAGCACAGAAATAGAAAGATGCTGTAAGGCCATAACTTGACCTGGACTCTTTGCCAAATCATGACACAGATTTGACAGTGTTGAGTATCGCTCAACATGGATTTCAATTCAAGTTAGAAAACTCACATCTTGAGCAGGCCAATCCCACCTCACTACACTGAGGATTATTCCAAAGGATAGGAACTATGGTGATAGGAGCAAAAGCCTATTCTTCTATCCTAAACCCCCCAGAAGAAAGCCAGAGTGAGGTACGTTGTGAGGAAGAAAAAGTTACTTGTGCTGGTTACCTCTCAGGGAGGAATGTGGCATTTATACATTATGGAATATTCAAATTTTGCACTTTCAAAAATGTATTTATTTCTTCCCTCAAACTGAAAATGGATAGAAATTGCATCTGTGAGTGAAAGAAAACCCTCTAAACACTATAACTGTGTTATTGAACAGTTGAAAACTGTCTAACTCACTTTTGCCCTTGATATCTATGGGTCTCTATTAATAATTGAATAAAGAGAAAACAACTGAACCCTTGAAACTTTTTCGCCAAAGCCAGCATGAAACCTGAAAAAACTGAAGAACATGGAACAAGGAAGTGTAAAAAACATCAACAATCTTGCAAATATTTTGCAAATATTTCCCCTCTCCACTGCAATTTAATTGGGGCATCAGGACCAGTTCTCTGTAATGGAATGTCAGCAGGAGTCCTGTACCACTTTTGGTCCAGGGACTTCCGAGTACATGTGTGCTTCCTCTGTGTTCTCTCCTCCTCTTCCTCAGGAGGCTTGGAGGTCCTGTGTTCAGATAGTGTAGCTACAAGATAGAAGCCACTCAGCCTACATCCCAAAAAAGAAATAACATTTTTTAAAAAATATTTCAATGTTGCTGTTATTCTTTATTTTGAGGGGCCTAACAAAGATTTAAAAACAATTTTTATACAAGTTTTAAAGTTTATGCTCCATTTACAGTTATTACAAAATATTAGCTATAGTGCCATGTTGTACAATACATCCTTGTAGACTATCCTATACCCAGCAGTTTGTGCCTCCCTCTCCCCTACCCCTATATTGCCTCTCCCCCTCCCCACTGGTAACTGCTAGTTTGTTCTCTATATCTGTGAGTCCGCTTCTTTTTTGTTATATTCAATAGCTTGTGATATAATACAGTATTTGTCTTTCTCTGTCTGACTTATTTCACTTAGCTTAATGCCCTCCAAGTCCATCCATTTAGCTGCAAATGGCAAAATTTCATTTGTTTCATGGCTGAGTAGTATTCCATTGTGTGTATATACCACATCTTCTTTATCCATTCATTTGTTGATGGACACTTAGGTTGCTTCCATAGCTTGGCAAATGTAAATAATGCTGCTATAAACATTGGGGTGCATGTATTTTTTTCTAATTACTGTTTTTGTTTTTTGGATGTATACCCAGGAGTATTTTGCTGTACTACTCAGAGTTTGGAGGTTGTTACTGAAATATACCTATCCCATTCTGACTAAAAATTGAAATATTCCCATCAGGAAGGTATTCAATGCAAGCAATTAGAGGTTTACAGGATCATTGGGAGAGCTGGGGAATAAAGGTCAAGGGGGTCTTTGCTAAATTTCAAAAAAAAACCGCAAGTGAAGAAATCATGCCTTGGGTTCAAGATGGCAAAGTAGAAGGACGTGCGCTTACTTCCTCTTGCAAGAGCACCAGAATCACAACTAACTGCTGAACAGTCATTGACAGGAAGACACTGGAACACACCAAAAAAGATACCCCACATCCAAAGACAAAGAAGAAGCTGCAATGAGACTGTAGGAGGGGTGCAATCACAATAAAATCAAATCCCATAACCACTGGAGAACAATTATACCACAGAAATCCACCCACTGGAGTGAAGGTTCTGAGCCTCATGTCAGGCTTCCAAACCTGGGGGTCCAGCAAAGGGAGGAGGAATTCCCAGAGATTCAGACTTGGAAAGCTAGTGGAATTTGATTGCAAGACTTTGACAGGACTAGGGGAAAGAGAGACTCCACTGTTGGAGGGCACACACAAAGTAGTGGGCACATTAGGACCCAGGAGGAAGGGGAAGTGATCCAATAGGAGACTGAACAAGACTTACCTGCTACTGGTGGAGGGTCTCCTGCGGGATTGGTGGGGGGAGGTGTGGCGGCAGTGAGCTGTGGCTCACCGCAGGGACAAGAACACTGGCAGCAGACATTCTTGGAAGTACTCTTTGGTGTGAGCCATCCCAGAGTCCGCCATTAGCCCAAGCAAAGAGCCTTTGGGCTCCAGTGTTGGGTTGCCTCAGGCCAAACAACCAACAGGGAGGGAACTCAGCCCCACCCATCAGCAGACAAGCAGATTAAACAGATTAAAGTTTTACTGAGCTCTGCCCCCCAGAGCAACGCCCAGCTCTACCCACCACCAGTCCCTCCCATCAGGAAGCTTACACAAGCCTCTTAGATAGCCTCATCCACCAGAGGGCAGACAGCAGAAGCAAGAAGAATTACAATAAAGCAGGCTGTGGAACAAAACCCACATTCACAGAAAGATAAACAAAATGAAAAGGCAGAGGACTATGTATCAGATGAAGGAAAGGGTAAAACCCCAGAAAAACAACTAAGTGAAGTGGAGGTAGGCAACCTTCCAGAAAAAGAATTCAGAATAATGACAGTGAAGTTGATCCAGGACCTTGGAAAAAGAATGGAGGCAAAGATCAAGAAGATGCAAGAAATGTTTAACAAAGACCTAGAAGAATTAAAGAACAAACACCTAGAAGAATTAAAGAACAAACAAACAGAGATGAACAATACAATAACTGAAGTGAAGAATACACTAGAAGGAATCAATAGCAGAATAACTGAGGCAGAAGAACGGATAAGTGACCTGGAAGACAGAATGGTAGAATTCACTGCCGCAGAACAGAATAAAGAGAAAATAATGAAACTAAATGAACACAGCCTAAGAGAACTCTGGGACAACATTAAACGCACCAACATTCGCATTATAGAGGTCCCAGAAGGAGAAGAAAGAGAGAAAGGACCTGAGAAAATAGTTGAAGAGATTATAGTCGAAACCTTCCCTAACATGAGAAAGGAAATAGCCACCCAAGTCCAGGAAGCGCAGAGAGTCCCAGGCAGGATAAACCCAAGGAGAAACACACCAAGACACATAGTAATCAAATTGACAAAAATTAAAGACAAAGAAAAATGAAAAACGAGGGGAAAATGACAAATAACATACAAGGGAACTCCCATAAACTTAACAGCTGATTTCTCAGCAGAAACTCTACAAGCCAGAAGAGAGTGACACAACATACTTACAGTGATGAAAGGGAAGAGACTACAACCAAGATTACTCTACCTAGCAAGGATCTCATTCAGATTTGATGGAGAAATCAAAAGTTTTACAGATAAGCAAAAGCTCAGAGAACTCAGCACCACCAAACCAGCTCTACAACAAATGCTAAAGGAACTTCTCTAAGTGGGAAACACAAGAGAAGAAAAGGACCTACAAAAACAAAGCCAAAACAATTAAGAAGGTGGTAATGGGAACTTACATATCAATAATCACCTTAAATGTGAATGGATTTAGTGCTCTAACCAAAAGACACAGGCTTGCTGAATGGATTCAGAAACGAGACCCATACATATGCTGTCTACAAGAGACCCACTTCAGACC
>RJWK010040886.1:0-19790 GCA_004363435.1 Platanista minor | reverse complement strand
TAACCCCTGGCGCAGTGGTTGAGAGTCCGCCTGCCGATGCGGGCGATGCGAGTTCGCGCCCCGGTCCGGGAAGATCCCACATGCCGCGGAGCGGCTGGGCCCGTGAGCCGTGGCCGCTGCGCCTGCGCGTCCGGAACCCGTGCTCCGCAACGGGAGAGGCCACAACAGTGAGAGGCCCGCGTACCGCAAAAAAAAAAAAAAAAGGAGAACTTGGAATTAATGAGACGCTTGAAAAACAGATTAGGCCTAATGACTGTCATCAGATCAACCATTCTCAAGTGATGGGGCTCCCGCGGGGTGAGAGAGAAGCCAGGCTGAGTACCAGCTTGGGGTCAGAGGGCAGAGCTGGGTGTGGGGGTCCTGGGAGGGGTGCTGCCCTCCTCCTAGATGGGCCTCCCAGCGTATGGAGTCTTTCTAACTAACTCACAGCTGGGTGTTGAGCTGCTATGTTCTGGGCTGGGAGGAGGGCTTGGCTGGGGCAGCAGCCACTGTTTGTTGGAGCGGGGGGAGGGGGGGCGCGGGGGGGGGGCAGGTGCAGGGCCGCTGAGCCCAGCACCCAGGACAGCTCCTGGCCCGGCTCCCTCCCAGCATACCCACCCCACCTCGTGATCCCACCCAGTGCCAGCCTTCAAGGCCCCTGGTCTTGCAGAAGATAAACGACTCCTAAAATGCAGAATGTCAGCTGGGTGCAGGGCAGCTCCTTCAGCGAGCACCTGCCATGGCAGTGACTTCACTGAGACCTGAATGGAGGGGCCCAGGTGCCAGAAGAAGCAGAGGGGTCAAGAGGAGGTAGGGGTGGGGAACCCCAGAGAGCTTTGGAGGGTAGCAGGGCATGCAATGTTTTTCTGCGAGGAAGGCCCAGCATCCAAGGCAGTAGCATGTAAGTACAGTGAGAACACAGTCTGGTATTTTAAATTTGTTTTAAAACAGCTTTATGGAAATATAATTGTCATACTTATCGATAAATTGCAGCGTATGAGAGTTCCAGTTCCCCCACAGCCTCACCAGCCCTCAGCATGGTCAGGCTCCTTACCTTTAGCTGTTCCAGTGGTGTGAGTAGTGTCTCATTGCAGGTTTTTTTTTTTCTTTTTTTCTTTTTTTTTGCGGTACGCGGGCCTCTCACTGTTGTGGCCTCTCCCGTTGCGGAGCACAGGCTCCGGATGCGCAGGCTCAGCGGCCATGGCTCACGGGCCCAGCTGCTCCGCGGCACGTGGGATCTTCCCGGACCGGGGCACGAACCCGCGTCGCCTGCATCAGCAGGCAGACTCTCAACCACTGCACCACCAGGGAAGCCCTCATTGCAGTTTTAATGTGCATTTTCTTAAGGACTCATGACACTGAGCACCTTTTCATGTGTTCACCTGCCATCGGCCTGTACTCTTTGGTGAAGTGTCTATTCAGATCTTTTGCTGTTTCTTTTCATTGTGTTGTGTCCTTATTGAGTTTTGAGAGTTCTTTATTTATACTGTATACAAGTCCTTTATCAGACATGTAATTTGCAGATCGTTTCTCCCAGTCTATCGCTTGTCTTTTCATTCTAAGAGTATCTTTTGAAGAGGAAAATTTCTTAATTTTGAGGAAGTCGAATGTATCCATTTTTCTTTCATGGATTGTGATTTTGATGTCATATCTGAGGGTTATTTTCATAACCTAAAGTCACAAAGATTTTTCTTCTGTTTCTTCTAAAAGTTTTATATTTTTAGGTCTATGATCCATTATGAGTTAATTTTGTATATGGTGTGAGGTATGGATCAAAGTTTTATTTTGTTTTTGCATAAGGATAGCCAATTATTCCAGTATCATTTTTTGAAGACTACCCTTTCTCCACTGAATTGCCTTTGCACCTTTGTCAAAAATCAGTTGACCATATATTTCTGGATTTTCTAGTCTGTTCCATTGATCTGTTTGTCTATACTGACACCAACATCACATTGTCTTGATTATGGTAGCTTTATAATGAGCCTTAAAGTCAGGTAGTATAAATAAATCTACAACTTAGTTCCTTTTTTTCAAAGTTGTTTTGGCTCTTCTGGGTCCTTTGTATTTCACATGAATTTTAGAACCAGCTTGTCAATTTCTACCAAAAAAATAAAAAATAAAAAAAAACAAGCCTGCTAGGACTTTGCTTGGAATTGTGTTTTATCTATAGATCAACTAGGGAAAAATTAACACTTCAGTAATACTGAATCTTCAAATTCATGAACACAGTATATTTCTCCATTTATTTAGGTCTTTAATTTCTCTCAGCAAAGTTTTATAGTTTGTGTTGTTGAGGTCTTGCACATCTTTTGCCAGATTTATCCCTAAGTAGTTTATATTTTTGGTGCTATTGTAAATGGTATTGCTTTATAATTTCAGTTTCCAATTGTTCATTGCTTGTATAGAGATACTTTATTCTTGTATCTTAATCTTATCTCCTGCAACCTTGCTAAACTCACTTTATTAGATATGGTAGTTTTTACGAAGATTTCATCAGATTTTCTACACAGATGTTGTCATCTGTGAATAAAGCCAGTTTTATGTTTCCTTTCTAATTAGATGTCTTTTACTTCTTTTTCTTGCATTTTGCCCTGGGGAGGACCTCCAAGTACAATGTTGAACAGAAGAGTTGACACAGGACATTTTTGCCCTGTTCCTGCTCTCAGAGGGAAAGCATTCAGTATCTACCATTAAGTGTGATGTTGGCTGTAGGATGTTTATAGATGCCCTTTTTCAGGTTCAGGAAGTTCTCTTCTATTCCCGGTTTGCTGGACTTTTCTCAAGTACTTTTTCTGCATCTTTTGGGATTGTCATATAATTTTAATTTTTTAGTCTGTTAATGTGATAAATTACATTGATTGATATTCAGATGTTAAGCCATTGCATTCCTGGGATGAACCTTACTTGGTCACTAGGTATTAGCCTTTTTATGTACTGTTGGCTACAATTTGCTAAAATTTTGTTAAGGATTTTGCATCTGATTGTGAGGAATGTTAGGCAGTACTTTTCTTTTTTTGTAATGTCCTTTTAAGGTTTGGGTATCAGAGTAATGCTGAGATCCTCAAATGAGTTGGGGAACATTCCCGCTTATTCAATTTTCCAGAAGATTTTTTGTATAAGTGGTATTATTTCTGACTTAAATATTAGGTAGAATTCATCAGTGAAGCTATCTGGGCCTGGAGTTTTCTTTATGGAAAGGTTTTTAACTACAATTTCAATTTCTTTACTAGATATAGGTGGTGGGTGTCAGCAGCTGCTTTGGGGCCCTGCCCAGCTCTGCTATACCCCCCACCCCCTTGAGCCCTGGCAACACTGTAACCTCATGAGTGGACAAAGCTGGAAGAGGCAGATGTGCCAGGGACTGGTGGACATGTAGGACCTGCCAGGGCAGCTGTGGGATCCATGGAGGGGTCGCCATAGCAACACGGGAGGCCACCTGCTGGGGCTGCCACCCTCCAGTCACATGGTACCATTGCATCAGGCCCTCCCCAGCCCTGGAGGAGGAGCTGCCCCTTGTTTCACAGACCCACCTCTGGGGGTGTGTGGCCAGCAGATGAGATGGACCTGGGAGCCACTGGCTCTCCCTCCCTCTGGACTCCAGGGTGACCAGCCTAGGTGGCCTTCCTCCTCTGAGCACAGCCTGTGGCCTGTGAAGGGGGAAGTGGCTCTGACGGAGCCCAGGTCCACCCTGCTTGCTGAGGCCACACCATCAGTCAGTTGCCAGGCCAGGATGGCTCAGTGAGGACAGCAGGCACCAGGCAGGGTGTCTGCTGTCTGTCCTCCCTGTCTGGGGAAGCCGCAGGTTCCCAGAACTTCCTCAGCCCCTCAGGGCTCTGCAGAGTGTCCCTGGTGACGAGGGGTTGGCTGCGGCTCCCTGGCTGTTCCCCACAAGTGTCACAGGGAACGTTCCTTCTGGATCACCATAGTGATGACCAGAGACTCCAGGTGGTCACAGTGGGATGTGTGCCCACAGACCAGCCTGGGGCAGACCTCGGGCACTCCTGGACTGGGCCCTGCTTGATGCCCAGCTCCTGCGTGACCTTCTGGGGCTGGCCTCTTGGACCACGGTGGTGGTGGGAGCCTGTGGCCCTGAGGCCACTCCCCTACCCCCAGCCTCACAGCTGGCACCCCCAGCCCTTTGCAGAGGCTGTGATTAACCCCGTGTTACAGACCCAGGGCCACACAGCATGAGGCAGACTCGCGCACCCACCATCCCACCCCCACTGTGAGTCCTTCTCCAGAGGACCCTGGGTGGTGGTACTGTTTTCCCATTTTACAGACAAGTAAACTGAGGTTCTGGGAGGTTACATTCTCCTGCCTAGACAGCAGGGGAGTGATTCCCGAAGGCCCTCAGCCTGAGCTGTCTGACCTCTCCTGACTTCCCAGCCCCACCCTGGGAGCCCTCCCCACAGCAGGGCCTCTCCTCCCTGCCACCTGCCCAGGGCCCATCGAGGGCAGGTGCACCCAGCTAGGGCCTCATGTGCCCCCACCCCCAACCCCGTAGCAGGTGCTCACCTGACTTCACAGACAGGGGCCTGACCTCCTCAGAGCCAGGCCCTCTTCCAGGCTCCCGGTTGGTTTTCCTGGGTGCTGGCCCTGGGGCCAGGATGGGGGCCCAGGAGGCAGAAGCCCTTGCCCCTGGGGAGGGAGGCCGGCACTTCTCAGATGCTGTGATCAGCAGCTCTGTGGGGAAGTGGGCCCTGAGGCCAGAATCTGCGAGAAATGCCCCACCCGGGTACAGGCAGGGCTACGGGGAGTGTGTGCAGTGGACAAGCACTGCGCCAGGAAGGTGGTGGGAAGGTGGGGAGGCGGGGACCCGTGAGCGTTCCAGTTCTGCAGGGGTCGCAGGCAGCAGAACCAGGTCATAACTTATAGGTGGCAGGCGCTGGGTGGGGCTGCCTAAGGCTGGGGAGGCGGAGTCCTCGGGCACTATGGGCCCCATGTGCGGGGCGGCTGGGGTCTTCATGGACTTATAGACGGTAGAGTCACACCTCTTGCCAGGCCGTGCTTCCTCCCCTAGGAAGCCCTCCCTGCTGCCTGGGGACTGTCCCCAGCTGGCATAGGCACTGGTGGGATTCTGATGACACTATACTTGCTTCTGTCTCCCCAGATGGGAGCTCTGATGGGCCTGGGCAGGGCAGGAGCCTGTGGGCTCGGACAGAGGTGGGCAGGAGACAGTCTGGAGAGCACAGAGGATGCTTGTTCCCTCCTACCAGCTCATCTCACGGGACGTCAGTGGTCGTGCTGCTTAACTAGAGGAAACGGGAAGTGAGCTAGTTTTCAGTGTCTTGTTTACATTTAGTATTTGGAACCAAACTTCAGTCTTTGCTGTCCTTCAGTGATCTCTCTGGGGGCCCTCAGAGGTCCTGCTGACCTCGTGGAATGGGAACAGCAGCCGCGAGGGCCCCAGGGAGGGGAGGCAGGGGGGTGGGCTGCACCCCAAGCGCCACGGGATCCCACAGTGCAGATCTGTGTGTGACAGTGCCTTGTTAAAACCCTGTGTTGTTGTTTTGGCTGTGGACTCACTGCTCTATTTCCTTAATCTCCAGTCTTGTGGGAATCCAGTGGGAAAGTACTGCAGCTTCCAGAGCATTTGTCTTAGGCCAGGCACGTCCGCTTTCAATGCACTGTCCCTAGTCCTTGCCGTGTGGGTGTAATTATTCCCATTTTATAGAAGAAACTGATGAGGCCAGAAACCATCCCTCAAGGGACAGCGTGTGAATGAGACCCCGGTGTACACGAGTGCGGCACGCGGAGACTGCTGCTGTGCCCGTGGTCACGGGAGCCTGAGTGTGTGTGCTCTCGTGTCACACTCGTCCTCACACCCACACGTGCCCTGACGGCTGTGCAGGCCTCCACCCTTAGGGGCCTGCCCACTCTCTCTCTGTGTGCATGTCGCTGTCCTGGCCCCCAGTCCGTGGCCACAGGGACTGACCAGTGAGGACCAGGCTCCTTCCCTGGGTCTCCCAGGGGGCTGGTGGGGGACCCCAGTGGTGCAGGCCCCTGGCTGCCCTCCCCGCCCCAGGACAGATGGCGCCCCTGGCTGCCCTCCCCGCCCCAGGACAGATGGCGCTGGCCCGTGGGGAGGAGATGGCTGAGGGCACAGCTCTGCTTGGAAAGTGGACGGTCCAGCCTGACAAGCTACAATGTTTTCCCATAATGACGGTCTCTCTTTAGCATGTAACACACCTGGGATCTCATTTAAAGTCCTTTCTGGGACCTCCCTGGCGGTCCAGTGGTTAAGACTCTGCACTTCCATGGCAGGGGGCACAGGTTCGATCCCTGGTCAGGGAACTAAGATCCCGCAAGCCACACAGAGTGGGCAACCCCCGCCAGAAAAAACCTTTTCACTTTTAAAAACATGACAGGATTCATTTTTAAAGGAATGCACAGATAATATGCAAATAAATTATATCTTCTAAAAATATGAGCTCTAGTGCAACGTGTTCTAGAAATGGGTTTGAAAACCACCGTAACACCAGGTCTGGTCACAGGTAGGCAGGGCTGGAATATGTGAACTCGAGGTTGCAGCTGGTCCTCAAATGAGATGAAAGTCAGGGCTTATCTGGGCAGAATACATACTGAGTCGCTCTTAGGGATGGTGAGCCCTCGGGGTTGTCCTCGTGAGCCCCGTGGTCTCTGCTCGGAACTTTGGAGAAGATGCAGCTGTGATCTTCTGGGAGGCTGTCATCACGGTTCTGAGCGGCCCCCACCCCCCTGCCAGTTCGGGGCCCACTGGCTGAGGGGAGACCCGGGCGGGGAAGGGCCGTCTCACTCCCAGAGACCCTTGAAGGTGCCCCGTCTGTGAATTACGTCGGTGTGCCCGCTTCTTTGGACACTTCTGTCACTCGGGGCCCCTTGCTGTGGCCTCACACTCCTCCACCAGCTCTCGGGCACCGAGGCGTCCACGATGCACCCGTCCTTCAGACGTGGTCGTCCTTGTCCTCACTGCACCCACCCGCGATTATTTTACTGCCCGTTCTGGGCCTGAGCAGCAGGGTCTGGGCCACGTCACCCCCTGGGTCGCCCGGCAGGTGAGAGATGGACTCGGGACTGGACCACAGCCTCCCCTCTGGACTGATGTCCTGTGGTCCCATACAGAGCACTACAGACTGGGCGGCTTCAACAGCAGAGATGTATAATCTCACAGTCCTGGAGGCCAGAAGTCAAGCTGCGGGCTGGGCTGCACCCCTGCTGGACGCTCTAGGGGATGGTCCTTCGTCACCTCTTCCAGCTCCTGGCGGCTCCAGCTGTTCCTGGGCTCGTGGCTGTGTCACCCCAGTCTCTGCGTCATCTTCGCGTAGCAGTCTCCCTGATTCTGTCTTCTCCCCTTTCCCTTGTCAGGATGCTTGTCGTTGGATTTAGGGCCACCCAGATAATTCAGGATGATCTCATTTCAGGATCCTTAATTTACTTACATCTGCAAAGGCCTTTTTTCCAAATAAGGTCACGGTCACAGGTCCTGGGGATTTAATGTGGACATATCTTTTGGGGGAGGGCCCTCGCGAGGAGTCGTTCCGTCAGACACATTTTCTGGATGTGGCAGGAGAGGAGGAGGACACAGAGACAGAAACCTCCAAAGCTGTGAGGTTTCAGGAGGCCCTGCGGGTTGATTTTTTCCTGATTCCGTTTAGCACTCGATCACAGGAGCAAGCCTTTATTCCCACAGACAGCCCATACCTAGTTTTCCTCTGTGTCTAATGAATTTGTGCCGTGGGTTCAGTGGATACAGATTGGGAGGCTCGCGGGGTGGGGGGTGGGAAGTCTTTGATGCTGGGCGCAGAGCAGTGAACAGACAGACAGAAGTCGCTGCAGGGCCGGCCCCGCGTTCTCCGAAGTGAGACCGCTAGTCGGCACACGCGTGCTGCGTCAGGGAGACAAGTGGCCCAGGAGCAACGACGCAGGGTCGGGGAAGGAAGTGGAGGTTCTGTTGCTGGCCAAGGAAAGCGTCTCTGTTAGAAGATGCTGGGATGGATACCAAAAGAATGGGGGCCTCTGGGGGGTGTCCAGACAAAGACATACTGGGCCTAGCGCTGTCCATGCGACGCCCTGTGGCCATAGCGCATTTGTCTTGTCTGTGACACCAAGGGGCATGGCTGGGAGGCGCCTACAAGCAGAGAGTGGGAGAGAGGAGGTTGACAGAGGGAGGTCCATAGCACGCCGAGCCCCTCGAGCCTCAGGAAGGCTTTCTGGCTTTTACTCCAAGTAACCTGGGAAGCAAGGAGTGAGACGTGTCTGCAGAGGAGGGATACAGTCTGAATTTTGGTTGAGAAGGTTTTCTATCCGGGGCCTGTGGGGTCTTGGTAGGAGCTGCAGCTCCTGTGGCAGCCCCTGACAGGGTCAGGGGAGTTGTGCCTGGCGGGTTCTGGGTGCTGGGCTCCCCGCCAGGGGCCGCCTCATGTGCATACCACACTGGGAGGGGCTCTGTAGCAGCCCTGGGGCCTGGCCTCTGAACAGCTCCCCCTCTGGCATTCAGTCCAGGTCTGTGGTCAGAACCGAAGCCCCAGGCTGCCAGGGCCTTCCCCACCCTCAGGCCCTGCTCAGAGGTGAACACACCCGCACCCCCAGAGTCCCCAGGCTGCCTGGACCCCCAGCAGCCCTCATCAGCCTCCTGCCTCGGCGGGGGTGGGGACAGGCCCCAGCAGATGGTGGCACGTGTGGAGACTGGGTGTCTCCCTGTAGATATGAGCATCCCTCTGTGTTTAGCTTGCGTGGTGGCCACTAGAGTCCTGTGCCTGCCATTGGTCAGCAGTGGGGGTGGCTCTGAGACCAGCCTCTGTCCCCCAGCACCACCCTGCAGTGCCCTGAGAGGGTGTCTGTCACTGGGCAGTGTATGTGGCTGCCCCTGCCGTGGGTGACCCATCACTTATTGTCCACTTGCACAGGCTCTTCTGGAGCCTCAAGCTGACCAAGAGTGTCAGGCACAGGTGCTGGGTGGCGGCCACACTTCCTCCTGCTGCTCCACAGGACCTGGGCTCTGGTGTGGCGACCTGCACAGACTCAGGTGAGCCCCAGGGATGCCCCGAGCCTCCCAAGACAGGAGCTGTTACTGGACGTACCCGCCAGGTCAGTCTTCTCTGCACCAAAGTGGTTTCATTTTGCTTTCAGTCCTGACTCAGGGTGCCAGCCTCCACTTGGTCACTCAGTTAAAACACCTGCCCAGTTGTATTAGTCAGCTATGCTGCATAACAAATTACCACACACTTAGTGGCTTCTAACAGCACCTGTTCATCATCTCACAGTGTCGGTGGGTCAGGAGTCTGGTGTGGCGAGATGGGTTCTCGGCTCAGAGTCTCACCAGCCAGGTGTCGGCCAGGCTGCATTCCCATCTAGAGCTGTCGGTGTTTCTGTTGGCCGTCCCTTGGTGAGAAGAGGCTGAAACAGCCCCTTTGGGTTGTTTCCTGGGTTGGTGCCAGCCCTCCTGGTCCCAGTCATTTCTTCTTGTTCTCTTGTTCCCTCTGTGGACCTGAGCCATGTGCTGTGGTCTCACTGGGGAGAGGGGTTTATCCTTCCTCCCACTCCCTCCCAGCCTGTACTCACCCCAAGGGGATGTTGCACTGGAGTAAGAGTTGTCTTCCTTCCAAACACACAGTCATTCATTAAAACCACTAGAAAAAAGATTTTGCAAATGGCTGGAGAGTAGAGGAAGCAGGAAGACCTGGTCTGTTCACAATAAATTAGCAAATTTGCTGCCCCAAAGATATTTGTGCTGACACCCCCTGGGGAGCCTGGGCCTGTCAACTTTGTGCCATCACGTTTGTATTCATCTGTAGGGTTCCTGTAACAAAGGACTACAAACTGGGGGGTAAACCATAAAAATTGATTGTCTCAGTTCTGGAGGCCAGAAGTCCTGGATCAGGGTGTCAGCAGCGTGATTCCTTTTGAGGCCATGAGGGAGGACCTGTCCAGGCTTCTGCCCTCTCACTTTTGATGGATGCCGTCAATCCTTGGGGCTCCTTGGCTTGTAGATGCTAAGCTCTGATCTCTGCCTTTTCTTTACATGTCATTCTCCCTCTGTGTGCATCTGTGTCCAAATTTCTCATTTTTATAAGGACACCAGTCATATTGGATGAGGACCCACTCTACTGACCTCATCTTAACTAATTACATCTGCAGTGACTCTATACCCCGATAAAGCCACGTTCTGAGGTACTGGGGGTTAGCACTTCAACATATGAATTTGGGGAGACACAATTCAACCCATATCGGCACACACATACCTCCCTGCTATATCCTTATCATACTAGGATGAATGGATGGATGGATGGATGGATGGACAGATGGATACATGGATGATTGGGTAGATGGTTGGATGGATGGATGGATGGATGGATGGATGGATGGATGGATGGATGGATGGGTCAATGGATAGATGAATGGGTGGGTGGTTGGGTAGATAGATGGACAGATGGATGGATAGATGGATGGATGGATTTTGTAAGGAGGAGCTAGCAGGGCCCAAGCTGGCTCATTAGAATTGGTATGTGGTTGTGCAAATGTCCAAACTTTCCACTTCCCCACCCCCAAGCATAAACCTTGCTTCTGGATTCCATCATCCCTCTTGTTCCTCCCTGTTTTTCTCTTACTTAGGCCTTTACAAAGGGTTTCAAAGGCTCACAGAGTCATCCATGTGATGTCATAGCCAGAAACACCTTGTGATGCTATTAGTTTTTCCAAGTTGTATTATCTCTTATTTCACAGACTCCTAGAACTTCACAATGACAAAGTCCTTTTTCTGTCAAAAGGCCATTTTTTCTACTCTGACCATGGTATCAGATACTTCTCCAGGTGTGCCTTTCGAGGGTGCCCTTTGGAAAGTTTGCCACTATGCCGTGCCCTGACATGGACCGTGGCCAAAGACACAGGCTGGACAAAACCTTTGGTATTAATGTAACTTTAGAATTGCATTGTCTTTTGCTACTAGAAAATTGACACTTCCTAGTAATTCAAACCTAAGTGGAGTTGTTACGGGGAATATGTGCTGCCTTCAATAAAAGAGAGTGGCAGGAAACAGAATCCAGTTGGGCATCGGTCACAGAAGGTGCTGGATTTTTCGACATCCAGGTGACCATGCAGATTTGAAGTTGAGTGCCTGGGTAGATACGGCTGGTGACAGGAGCTCAGACTGCTTGGTGAGGCAGAGGAAGCCCTTGGCAGGTGGGTGCCCCTCACACCTTCACCCTAGCCTCTCTCGCTCACTTTCCCTCTGCATCTCAGGTTCCGGCCATGTCTCGCCCTCACTGTTCCTGCCCTCACCATAGACCTGGACCACTGGGCACCAGCCGGCCTCTCAGCTCTGTCTTGTTAAAGCATTTGGCTCCCCCACTAGACTGGGCTCTTGGGGGCCCCACACAGGATCTGATTCATCCTTGGGCCCCTCTTCCATGTCCCCAGCCTGCTGCGTAGCAGCTGCCCATGGAGGACCAGTGCCCTTCCAAAAGGGTGGCCCTGGGCAGTGTTCCTGGGGCCCCCAATTCCCAAACAATGCCCAGCTATGTGGCCCCTAGGACTGGGCTGACCTGGCCGGGCCCCAAGCTCAGGCCCCAGGTGACATTCCAGGCCCCACCCCCAGTGTTCTGTTCTTTTGTTCCCGGTGGCCCTTCCAAGCCCAGCTGGGTTGCCCGTGGGCAGCACCTTGTTGGTTCTTCGCCTAGGACCAGGCTCTTTATGGAGCCTCTGGCTCTCTTTCCATCCACACCCACCCCCAACACACACACACACACACGCACACGCACACACACACACACACACACACACACACACACACACATGCCCCACTCTGCAGAGCAGCAGGAGAGTGCTTGAGGGCTTGGGGTTGAGACCATGGTTGCGATCTGACCCACCCACCACCTGTGGGCCAGCCTCGGTCTCAGTCTGCTGGGAGGGTTCATTGCTCTTTTAAGGCACAACATGAGCCTCAGGCTTCATAGCTCTCAGCGCTCAGCTGACAGTCAGGGCCCTTCCCCTGGTTTCTCGCAGGCGAGCTGCCTGCCAGCTGCAGCATCTTGTCCAGAAAGGCTTCCCCGCTTCCAGGGCTTTATCTGAGGGGCAGGGGCTGCGGGGCTGAGCCCCAGAGCATGCCTTCCCTCCACTAAGAAACAAACTCTGTGCCTCAGGAGGGCTGCAGTGGCTCCTGCTGTAGGCTCTGCCTCTCCTCGGCCTAACAGTTATTCTTCTGGTCATAGAAGTAATACTCAATCTTAGAAGATGCTCAGAAAATAATCCATAGTCCTTCTATTCAAATAAATGTAATGTTAATGCTTTGCCTTGCCTACATTTCCCCAAATCTCATTTATGTACATATGATAACTCTAATTTTTAAAATGCTACCTTTTTATGTAATATTTTAGAATTTCAAGCATCATTAACTGTCCTTCGTGGAAACTGTATGACTGAGCTAATTTACTGAATCAACCCACTATTGACGGGCATTTAGCTTGAGCTCTTTCTTGAATATGAGTTAGCTAGATGTTTACAAGGAAAACATCCTTTTATTCTTTTTAAAGTGTACAATTCAGTGGTTTTTAGCATATTCACAGAGTTGTGCAACTGCCACCAGTATCTAATCTCAACATTTTCATCACCCCATAAAGAAACCCCAAATATTCTCCCCTCCCTTCTGCCACTGGCAACCATTAATCTACTTTCTGTTTCTTGGGTTTGCCTAGACTTTTCAAAGAAATGGAATCATACAATAAGTGACCTTTGCAACTGGCTTCTGTCACATAGCCTAATGTTTTCGAGGTTCCTCCACGCTGTAGCACCTATCAATACTTTCTATGGCCAAAAATTAATCCCATTGTGTGGCTAGACCACATTTTGTTTATCCGTTTATCGTCTGACTGACATTTGGGTTGCTTCCATTGTTTGGCTAGTATGTATGAACATTCACGTACAAATTTTTGTGTGAATCTATGTTTCAGTTCTCTTGGGTAGACACCTTGAAGTAGAATTGCTGGGTCATATGGCACGAGGAACTGCTGAACTGTTTTCCAGAGTTCCAGTAGCATTTCAGCTTCTCACCAGGGATGTACAAGGTTCCAATTTCTTCATATCTTCACTCACACTTGTTATTTTCTGTTTTCTTTTTAAACTCTTACAGTTATCGTAATGGATATAAAATAGCACATTATCATTTTAATTTGCATTTCCTAAATGACTAATGATGGCATCTTTTCATGTGTTTACTGGCCATTTGTATATCTTCTTTGGAAAAATGTCTTTTCAAATCCGTTGTCCATTCTTTAGTTGGGTTATTTTTTTTTTTTTAATTTTTAATTTTATTTTTATTTATTTATTTATTTTGCGGTACGCGGGCCCCTCACCGCTGCGGCCTCTCCCGTTGCGGAGCACAGGCCCCGGACGCGCAGGCCCCGGACGCGCAGGCCCAGCGGCCATGGCTCACGGGCCCAGCCGCTCCGCGGCATGTGGGATCTTCCCGTACCGGGGCACAAACCCATGTCCCCTGCATCGGCAGGCGGACTCTCAACCACTGCGCCACCAGGGAAGCCCTGAAGCACAGAAGTTTTTAATTTTAATTTTTGTGTGAATATGTGTTTCAGTTCTCTTGGGTAGATACCTCAGAGTGGAGCTGCTGTGTCATACTGTCTGAGGAACTGCTGAATAAAGATATTTGGTTTTGGTTGCTATGTTTTTGGTTTCACACCTAAGAAACTGTTGCCTAATCCAAGACCACAAAGATTCCAGTTCTTTTCTAAGAATTGTTAAGAATTCTTTTAAAGAATTTAAAATTCTTTCTAAGTTTAAGAATTTTAGAATAGATACAGGCCTTTGATCTATTTGAGTCAATTTTTGTATATGGTATAAGGTATGGTCTAACTTCATTCTTTTGTGTGTGGAAATGCAGTTCTCCCAGAAAAAATTTTTTTATTGAATTATAATTTATTTACAATATTGTATTAGTTTCAGGTTGTACGACATAGAAATTCAATAGTTTTATAGATTATACTCCATTTAAAGTTATTCTAAAACACTGGCTGTATTCGCTGTGCTGTTACAATATGTCCTTGTAGCTTATTTATTTTATACTTAATAGTTTGTACCTCTTAATCCCCTGCCCCCATCATACCCCTCCCTCCTTCTCGCTCCCCAGTGGTGACCACTAGTGTGTTCTCTATATCCGTGAGTTTCCTTCTGTTTTGTTATATTCGTTTGTTTTATTTTTTAGATTTCTACATGTAAGTGATAACATATAGTATTTGTCTTTCTCTGTCTGGCTAATTTCACTTAGCATAATACTGTCCACGTCCATCCATGTTGTTGGAATTGGCAAATTTTCATTCTTTTTTATGGCTAAGTAATAGTCCATTGTATGTATGTACCACATCTTCTTTATCCATTCATCTGTTGATTGACATTTAGGTTGCTTCCATGTCTTGGCTATTGTGAATAATGCTGCTATGGATATTGGGGTGCATGTATCTTTTCTGTTTCTGTTTCCTTTAGCTATATACCCAGGAGTGGAATTGCTGGATCATATGGTAGTTCTATTCTTAGTTTTTTGAGGGACCTTCCATACTGTTTTCCAAAGTGGCTGCACCAATTTACATTCCCACCAACAGTGTGGGAGGGTTCCCTTTTGTCGACATCCTCAGCAACACTTGTTACTTTTGGTCTTTTTGATGATGGTGATTTGATGGGTGGGAGGTGATAGCTCGTGGTTTCGATTTGCATTTCTCTGATGATTAGCGAAGTTGAGCATCTTTTCATGTGCTTTTCATCTGTATGTATTCTTTGGAAAAATGTCTATTCAGGTCTTCTGCCCATTTTTTAATTTTTTTTTCTTTTATTGAGTTGTATGAGCTGTTTATATATTTTGGATATTAACCCCTTATTGGTCATATCTTTTTCAAATATTTCCTCCCATTCAGTAGGTTATCTTTTCATTTGGTAGATGGTTTCCTTTGCTGTTGCAAAAGCTTTTAAGTTTAATTAGGTCCCATTTGTTTATTTTTGCTTTTGTTTCCTTTGCCTTGGGAGACAGATCCAAAAAAAATATTGCTATGGCTTATGTCAGAAAGTGTTCTGCAGGTGTCTTCTTCCAGGAGTTTTATAGTTTCCAGTCTTCCATTTAGGTCTTTAATTCATTTTGAGTTTATTTTTATATGTGGTGTGAAAAAACGTTCTAATTTCATCCCTTTACATGCAGCTTCCAGTTTTCCCAGCAGCACTTATTGGAGAGACGGTATTTCTCTATTTCAGCACCATCTTTTGAAAAGACCCTTCTTTCCTCATTGGATGATCTTGGCACCCCTTTTGAAAACCAGTTGCCCACAAATGTGTGGGTTTATTTCTGTACTCGCAATTCTCTTCCATCATCATGTGTCCTATGCCAGTGCCTCAATCTTATTTACTGACGTTTCATACTAAAAGTCCACGTCATGAGTGTGAGTCCTCCAACTTGCTTGTTTCTTTTTCAAGATTGTTTTGGCTGTTCTGAGTCCTTGCATTTCCATATGAATTTTAGGATCAGCTTGTCAACTTCTGCATGGAAAAAGAAAAGGCAGCTGATATTTTGATACAGATTGCATTGAACTTATTGACCAATTTGGGGAGTATTGCCATCTTAACGATATTAAGTCCTCAACCATGAACATAGGATGTCTTTCCATTTATTTACGTCTAATTTATTTCAGTGACTTTTGTAGTTTTCCGTGTGTAACTCTTGCACTTTTTTGTTAAGTTTATTCCAAATATTTACATCTTTTTGGTGCTATTGCAAATAGGGTTGTTTCTTAATTTCATTTTCAGTTTGTTTATTGCTACTATAACTTAATAATTGGGTCTTTAACAGTAACTGCTTTATTGATATATATATATAGTATATATACCATTCAGTTCACCCTTTAAAAGTGTATAAGTTTTGCTGTACACCTGAAACTAACATAACATTGTAAATCAACTATACTTCAAATTTTTAATTATTAAAAATATGTACTATAAAAGTGTATAATTTAATGGTTTTTAGCATGTATTCACTCCTAACCTGTTGTATTGATGCCAAATCCATCAGCTCTCCTCGCTACTTAGACTTTTCAGTTCCCTTTCCTCTGCTCTCCCCTGTCCTAAATCTTTTTTTTTTCTCTACTTTTTAATTTTGGCAAAATACATATAACATAAATTTTACTATTTTAACCATATTTAAGTGTACAATTCAGTGGCATTCTACACATTCACAATGTGGTATAACTATCACCACTCTGTATTTCCAGAACTTTTCATCATCCCAAACTGAAACTCTGTCCCCATTAAAGCCCCCTTCCCCAGCACCCGGCACCCACCATCTGCTTTCTGTCTCTGTGAATGTGACTCCTCCAGGGACCTCACATAAGTGGAGCCACACAGTGTTTGTCCTTTTGTGACTGGCTTCTGTCACTGGGCATAATGTCCTACAGGTTCATCCATATGGTAGCTGGTGTCAGAATTTTCTCCCTTTTTAAGGCTGGATAATATTCCATTGTATGGAAGGACCACATTTTGTTTATCCATCATCTGTTGATGGGCACTTGGGTTGTTTCCCCTTTGGGCTCTTGTGAATAATGCTGCCGCGAACATTGTGTATAAATATTTGCTTGGGCTCCGCTTTCCAATCTTTTGGGTGAGGCTGTGAACTGAGACTGGGGGTGTTGATGGAAGTTGAGACCCTGGACAGAGATGTTCCATCCCCTTTCCTTACTCAGCTCCCAGGACAGGGGCCGCCAAGTCCACACCCCCCAGGCAGAAAGTCAGGGGCTTCGTCTCTGGAAACCTGGCAAGTGGTCTGGGAGGGCAGAGCTGTAGCTCATCACGAGGGTCCCAGTGGAGCAGTGTGCCCAGCCTCGCCCTCAGCCTCCCATCACTTCTCCACGTTCTAGTGAAATATTACTTATAAGGGCACTTCCCTGGTGGCGCAGTGGTTGGGAATCCTCATGCCAATGCAGGGGACACGGGTTCGAGCCCTACTCCGGGAGGATCCCACACGGCGCGGAGCAGCTGGGCCCGTGCGCCACGGCTGCTGAGCCTGTGCTCTGGGACCCGCGAGTCACAACTGCTGACCCTGCATGCCACAGCTGCTGGGGCCCGTGTGCCTGGAGCTCGTGCTCCACAACAAGAGAGGCTACCGTGGTGAGGGGCCTGCGTGCAGCAACGAAGACCCGATGCAGCCAATAAATAAGTAAAATAAATAAAAATTTTTAAAAGAAATATTACTTATAAACCAATGTTCACGTTGCTGGAGTGTGCCAGTCAGATGCGCACTCGTGCATCTCCACTTGGCTGAGCAGGGGGAGCCCATGAAGCCAATCTGGGGCCCTTTCCAGCCCCAGCGCCCCCTGCACTGAATTCTCAGGCACGTCACATCTCCGAGCTTCCTGATGGTTTGACACCAAGGGACGTGCCCCTAAGTGAGACATCGGGCGGCTGTGCGCGTCTCTCTGCCATGTCGGGGAGGGTCGTCCACGTCCACAAGGGGCCAGGGCTGCTCCCCCGCTACGATCAGGCAGGCCACGGCGTGACAAGATGACAGTGGATTCTCCTTCTCCATCACTGGTGGATTTTACTGGAACTTCCAGAACTGCCCTGAAGATTCTGCCACGTCTGCAGTTACACAGGGCAGGGTCTTGGGTGTGTGCTGACCACGGCCCCTGGGCTGAGGAGTGTGCCAGCTTCACTGAGATGGTGCCAGAGCATCTCCCCAAAGTCATCCACCAATTTACGCTCCCACCAGTGATGCGAGGGCGCCCGCTATTCGACCCATGCCAGGAGGCCACGCCAGGACCTCTCTCTGACAGGGGTCTCTGTGCATTTGAGGCAGGCATGAAAAAACCCAACTCCCCCACAGAATAGCAGAAACAGAGATAGTGCAGGCCACCAAAGGCAACGTTTAAAAAATTATAATGAGGGACTTCCCTGGTTGTCCAGTGGTTAAGACTCCACGCTTCCACTGCAGGGGGCATGGGTTCGATCCCTGGTCGGGGAGCTAAGATCCTGTATGCCTTGCAGCGCAGCCAAAAAAAAAAAAAAATCAGAAAAAAAATTATAGTTAATGTTTCTAGATAGATAAAATATTTCACGTCCATGAAACAACCGAGAGAGCAGGAAATTAAAAACCTGGCAGGAAAAATGTCAAGGGGAAAGTCGGAGGAAAAAAAAGAGGAAATTTCCCAGAAAGTGGGACAAAACGGCAGAAATAGAAGATGGGAGATAAATGATTTAAGAACAGGATGGTCAGTGGACACCCTAACAGTCTAGGCTCAACTGCGGCCACTACTTAGGGCCACAGGGTGACCCCTGAACAGCAGAGTTAGCAGCACCTGCAGCAGGACCCCTGGGCCGTGGGAAGGGAAGTGCATGGTGGGGACGAAGGACAGGTCTTAGTAAAAGAGCACCACGACCCGGGGGCTTAAAAGAGCAGAAATCTCTTCTCTCACAGGTGGGAGGCCAGAAATCTGAAATCTGACAGGGCTGCCCCTGCTCCGGAGGCTCTGGGGGAGGGTCCTTCCTGCGTCTTCCAGCTTCTGGTGGCTCCGGGCACCCCCAGGCTTGTGGCCACATCACCCTGATCTCTGTATCGTGGTCACTTCGCCTCCTCCCCTCCCCCATGTGTCTGTGTCTCCTCTTCCGTCTCCCACAAAGACATTTGTCCTTAGATTAGGGCCACCAGGTAATCCATGATGTCTTCTCTCAAGATCCTTACCTTGATTGCAGCTGCAAAGTCTTTTCTTCCAAACAGGTCCTGCTGGCAGGTGCAGGGGTTAGGGTGTGGACACATCTTTTGGGGGCCCATCAGCCCAATGCAGAGGGTGTGAGTAGGGGCGGTGACTCTCCCACGGGAGGAACTCAGCATGTGGCGTTAGCCCCAGTGCGCTCCCTCAACGAGGGGGGCTCTGGGCAGAGATTTTGCCTTCCCTTGCCCCTCCACCTGCGTTCCTGTGTTTCCTTCTCTGCACAGCGGCTTCATGGCCAGCTCCTGCCCCTCAGACGAGATGGGGCCGGACGCAGGTCCCATGGACATCAGAGAGAAGATCCGGTCCCGGTTCCATGGCAGCCACGACCTGATCCACCGCTTGTTTGTCTGCATTTCAGGTGCCACTTCTGGGCCTGGGGCGGGGTGTGGGCTTGGGGACACACAGGGGTGGGGGGGGGCGTGCTTTAGGGGAGTGGCTGGCCCAGGTGCGGGAGGTTCCCCACTGATGCTGGGTTGCTGGGGTGTCAGCCCTGTCTGGGGCCTTCCTCACCGCGTCACTTCATCCTTTGCCCGCGAGCCCCGCCATGAGCCCGGCCCGGTAAAGAGGCGGGCATCGTGCTTCGCCAGGCCCTCCCGTGGGGGGGTGGAGGACCCCATTCTGGTCCCAGTGGCCCCTCGCCGCCCACACAGGAAGAGGTCAGAGTTCATTGTGCGTCCTATCCTGACTGATGTTGCTTCCTTTCCTCTCTTGGGGTGGCCGACAGGGACGATGACTGCTTTGTCTCCCTGGGGAGTTCAGTGAGGGGAGTGAGCACAAATGGTGTCTTCTTAGCAGCGCTTGCCCTAGTTTTGTGTGTTCTAAATAGCTGCCGCATTCTTATGGTTTAAAAGTATGACAAGGGCTTCCCTGGTGGCGCAGTGGTTGGGGGTCCGCCTGCTAATGCAGGGGACACGGGTTCGTGCTCTGGTCCAGGAAGATCCCACATGCCGCGGAGCGGCTGGGCGCGTGAGCCGTGGCCGCTGAGCCTGCGCATCGGCGCCTCTGCTCCGCAACGGGAGAGGCCGCAGCAGAGAGAGGCCCGCCTACCGCAAAAAAAAAAAAAAAGTATGACAAGTGTGCAGTGAA
>RJWK010040885.1:0-19799 GCA_004363435.1 Platanista minor | reverse complement strand
AGAGGCAAGCCAAGCTCGGTAGGGGTGACAATGCCTAGCTCAGAAAGGACCAAGGGAAGAAATAGTGTTCTCAGAGCCATGGGGGAGGGGCAGCCCAGAAGGACCTGCAGGCACAGGGGACACAACTCCTGCCCGGAGGCCAGGTGCGGAAGCAGGGAGGGGGTTGGGGCGAGGGGCAGAACACAGACCTCCCTTTCTTCCAGCCTTCGGCTCTCCTGCCTTCGCCTCCCCTGGGCTGACCCCACCTGGGCACATTCTAACAGGAGAGCCCAGGTGATGCAGTAGAGCAGGGTCACCGTCCCAGAACCCAGAGCAGAACATAGGCAGAGAAGGGATCTTGGATGGGAGCTTGGCCAGCACACCCTCCCTTGACCCCAAACGCCCTTCCAGCTTCTGCCCCATTTCTCTGCTGACCTTCACAGCAAAACAAGAGTTGTCTTCACTTCACATGCTTTCTCCAACTCCCTAGTCCAGCTTTTGTCTCCGTCGTTCAGCCTGACAAACTTTCCACTGAAATTCCTCTTCTCAAGGTCACCAGTGACCTCCACGTTTCCAAATCTGAGAGACAGCCTCTCCAGCACAGTTGCCACACCCTCCTTGTTGAAACAGTTCTCTTGGCTCCCTGGCCCCTGCTGCTTCTGGTTTCCCTCCTCCCCTCAGGTTGCTCTTTCTTGGTCTTGCTTGCGGTCCCCTCATCCTCTACTTTGGCTCAATCCAGAGCCCAGCCCTGGGCCTTTCCCTCTTCTCAGGTGGGCCGCCACCTTTGCGTCTGCTCTCTGGTTGACCAGATGCACGGGGCCTACTCCCTTCAGCTCTCAGCTCAGATGCCGCCTCCCCAGAGAGGCTCTCCTTGACCAAACTCTCCAGAGCAGCCCCTCCCTGCCCTGTCACTGTGACATGCTGCCCTGTTTGCTTCTTTCATCAACTTTATCACCATTTGTCAACCTGGCTGGTTTAGGGGTTTGTCTCCCTGTTTATATAGGCACTTGTTATCCAGAAGCCTCGCCCGTTCCTATATCCCTAGGACTTACTGCATGGTATATAGTAGTAAAACAGGAGGGAAGGGGGCAGGGCCCTCCCTCACCTCCTGACTGGCCCAGCTCACTTCCTCCAAGTTGCTAAAGTTCTCAGAACTTGCCCCTGGCATCTTAAGACATCCTTGCCTTGAAGCTCTTCGTTTCCTCATCTGCCTCCTGCACTGGACTGGCCTCACAGCCCAGTGCTCCCAAGGTGTGTGATTCATTGTTGAATTAAATGAGCCAATTTAATTAATAGATAGGTCTTTCCCAAGCTGGATTTAATATCCCGGGAGGACTTGCTTTACCGGAAGTAGAGACAGCACTGACCTAGTCCCAGGCAGAAGGCAAAGACTTGAAAAGGTTCCCTTGTGCCACCTCCGTCCCGTAAGCACAACCCACACCCTGACAACTGTGGGCCCTGAAATGCCACCATTTGAGAAGAGTTTATCGTCTTTTTCTACTGACATTCTTTTTTTTAACATACATTTATTTATTTATTTATTTTATGGTTGCGTTGTGTATTCGTTGCTGCACGTGGGCTTTCTCTAGTTGCGGCGAGCGGGGGCGACTCTTCGTTGCGCTGCGCGGGCTTCTCACTGTGGTGGCTTCTCTTGTTGTGGAGCACGGGCTCTAGGTGCGCGGGCTTCAGTAGTTGTGGCACACGGGCTCTAGAGCACAGGCTCAGTAGTTGTGGCACACGGGCTTAGTTGCTCCGCGGCATGTGGGATCTTCCCAGACCAGGGCTCGAACCCCTGTCCCCTGCATTGGCAGGTGGATTCTTAACCACTGCACCACCAGAGAAGTCCCTTTTTTTACATATATTTTTTAAGTTTTGGGGTTTTTTTTTAACTAATTATTTATTTTTGGCTGTGTTGGGTCTTCGTTGCTGTGCGTGGGCTTTCTCTAGTTGTGGCTACTCCTGGGTGCGGTGCATGGGCTTCTCGTTCTGGTGGCTTCTCTTTGTTGCAGAGCACTGGCTCTAGGCGCTCAGGCTTCAGTAGACGTGGCACGTGGGCTCAGTAGTTGTGGCTCGTGGGCTCTAGAGCACAGACTTAGTAGTTGTGGCACACGGGCTTAGTTGCTCCGCGGCATGTGGGATCTTCCCGGACCAGGGCTCGAACCCATGTCCCCGGCATTGGCAGGCAGATTCTTAACCACTGCACCACCAGGGAAGTCCTCTACTGACATTCTTATTCCCCTAGATGGTACTAGAGTGAGGCAGGTGAGGGGGTGAGTGCCTAAGAGGGGAGGGGGCTACTGAAATATACTAGTCCTTACACTTATTTACAGATCTGCAGCTATTAGTCCCATTTTATGGAGGCTGAAATGGAGCACACCTGCCTCTCTCCCCTTTGCCCTGGACCTCTGAGAGGGCTTCAGGGCTCAGGAGCATAAAATGAGGTCACATTTCTATTGAATAGCACAATTACAAGGACTTGAAATGCTCACCCTCCTTAATCACAGGATTCAGCCAGGCCCTGTCCCTGGGGGTGTCCAGGCCTCCCCTTTGGGGGCCAAGCCTGTTGCACAAGCCCGGGATGGGCCTCGGCTAGTCCTAGGTGCCAGGTGCCTGGACCACCTGGTCTAGTAGGGCTCCAGCCCTCCACGAGATGCTCTCACCTCACAGCTAAGACCAGAAGGCGGGTTTAGCAATTTTTGAGAAGGGTCAGAGAAAAGGTGCTTATTTTTAGCTAAGATACACTTGCACTGTCTTGCGCACTTTTACTGTGTCGTCCTAGAGCCTCACCCACCCTAGGAAGGAAGGGTAATTAACCACTAATGCCTAGTGATACAAGGCAACTGAAGTTGAGGATGATGACTGAGCCTCCCTGGCTACTCCTTTTGAGTCTCTTTGCTGGGCTTCCCTCATGGTCCAATCTCCAACTGCAGAGGCCTGAGGCAGGCCTTGGTCCTACCCTCCTCTCTGGGCTCATCCAGGAGCTGACCTTGCCCTGACCTCCAAGTTCCACCTGCCTCTCTGCATATCCATGTGGATTTCTACCAGACAAATTCAAACTCAGTGTGTCCAAAACAGAGCTCCTGATCCCCCAAGCTCATATTAGACCATGCTACTCCCCCGTATCAGACCATGGCAACATCACCCTGCCGTTTGTGCAGCCAAAATCATTGGAATCGTTTTTGATTCCTCTCTTTCTTTTCCCCACATCCAATGCAGTCCTGTCAGCTACACTTAAAACACACACACACACACACACACACACACACACACACACATATATATATATATATATATATATATATATATATATATATCTCCCCTGCTAGCCATTCAGCTCTGTGAAGGTGGGGCTGTGTCCATCCTCTTCACCAGCAGACCCCCAGCATCTAGCCCAGAGCCGGGGGCACAGCATGCACTAAGGCAGTATTGGTTGAAAGAGAAAGAGAGAGAAAGAGAGGAAGGAAGGAAGGGGAAAGTTCCATCCCTAAGAAATGCAGCATTCTTAAGATGATAGAACATGAAACTCAATTAATTAAATCAGGCACATAAATAGAGGTTCTATGTGTGTTCATAGGTCCACATACGTCAAGGTTCTATTTGTTCTGTGACAGCGTAAAACCGGCACACTTTTCATCAAGACGGAAACAACAAACAAACACAAAACCACGTGCATCATGTCCTGGTAAGAACTTCTGCCACTTGATCACAGTGAGCCCCTCTGTGAATTCAGTCCAAGCGGGAGGACAGGGTGGGCCCCTAAGTACAGACAGACCTGGTCTGAGTTCAGGAGCTGGGACCCAGGAGCCAAGCTGGAAGTCAGGAACCAAAGGTAAGGAGATCAGACGTAGATTAACTATCTCGCTTACACCAAGGGCAGGACTTGGTGGTTGGCTTGTTTAATACTCACAGTAAGTCTGTGAAGTAGGAACTGTTATCCCCATGTTATAGATGAGGAAATTGAGCAATCTGATTCATGTCACACAGTTCCATACCCACAGTTTGGGGTACACAACTACAGTTTGTTTTTTGTTTGTTTGTTCTTGGTTTGGTTTGGTTTTTGGCCGCACTGCGCGGCTTGCGGAATAATAGTTCCCCGAGCAGGGATGGAACCCAGGACCCGGCAGTGAAAGCGCCAAGTCCTAACCGCTGAACCACCAGGGAATTTCTCACAAATACAGTTTGTAACCAGATCCACCTGAACTCAACAGCCACGCTCTTTTCTCCCCGTAGCTTCTCTGAAAAGAGGCAGAGGCACCACCAGCAGCTGTGGGTGCAGAACTGAGGCTTTGAAAGTCAAGGCATCGATGGGCCGTATCTGCTGGTTTTGCCTGTCCGACAGCCCTCCTCCTTTCTGGCAACACGCCACTCTTTCCGGGAGGAAATTCATTCTGCGGGGTTCTGGGGAGCTGACCCTGCCCTTTGCTCACCCCAGCTCCCAAAGGTAGACATACACCCCATTAGAATACCCAACCCTACCTGCACAGCTAATGCTTCCGAACCAGGCATGTGATCAGGCAGGACCAGTCAGAGGCCATCCCTGGAGTTTTGTGCTGAATCTACTGGGAAAGGTGGTCTTTCCCAAAGAGGTGTTAAGTGAGTAGGAAACAGAATTGGGGCTGCCATGGAACATCTTTCTTGCTACATGAAGGTCAGCTGGGGACTGTAAAAGGGCAGCAGAAAAGACAGAGAGTGCCCTAAGACCTTGTTTGAGCCTTGCCTGCCCTGCCCTTGGGCTTCCCAGATACACAAATTAATCTATTCTCTTTTTCACTAAAGCTGGAGAAAAGTAGGCACACCAGGATGGAGAAGATGAGAGGGTAGACCAGGAGCTCAGCAAGGCCTGGAACTATCCAAGCAAGACAGAGATGGACAGGGAGGGGAGGGGAAACAGAGTCTTCCAACTCAATTTGGTGCCATCCCTGACACCCACCCAGCAGCCTGCTATGTGACTTTGTAGCCAGGGTGTTCTTCTCTGATCTCAGGCCTGCCATCTGCAGAGGGATGTACTAATTTGCAAAACCACACCAGAGATGGCTTGGTCCTGGGAAGCTGCAGAGAAATGGGAAATTTTCCAGTGAAATAAATGTGAAGAGACCTTTCCTGGTCCGGAGAGGGAGGAGGGACCACACACTTTCTAAGTCCCTAGCGTGTGTCAGACACAGCCAGGAGGTACCTTATCTGCTTACTTGTAAGCTACTAAACTGAAGGTGGGGACACAGTGCTTGATACTCAATGCATGTCACTTGCTCAAAAGGGAAATATTTTTGGAATGAATGAAAGACTTATACTAATTACTCCTCATAAGAGTCCAAGGAGAAGAGAGCTAGAGGCAAGGAAACTGACCCTCCAAGAGGGTCAGAAACTCCCTCAAAGCCACAGAGTGGGTAAGTGGCCAAAGCAGAATTCAATGCCCATCTTTCAGGCCTGAGAACTTGCATGCTTGCCATTATCCTAGCCAGAGAGAAAATATCACCTCTATAGGACATGCCCATGCAGGGCCTCCGGGAACTAGAACAGAGCAGTTGGAAAGAACAGGTTGAATTATATGACTTCCATAAGTAGCACTGAAAGCATTAGATGATGAAGCCTGTGTAATTGCTGAGATGGAGGAAAAAGCCACACGGAGTGTAGGGGCCACGGCGGCACCCAGTCAGGGCCAAGGAGGACTCTGCGGGGAGGTGGAGAGAAGCCAGTGTTGAAACACAAAGTGATAGCAGGGAGAGGCTTGGAATGAAAGGTTTATCTGAAACCGCTGGCCTTGAGGATGGAGTTCTTGCCTGGGGAAGGAGAGAGAAGCTGAGAGATGGCTGTGGTCAGGAGTGCCCGAGACTGCCAGAGGAGTGAGCGTCTCCGCCTAAGGCAGAGGAAGCAAAGCAAGAGGGACAGCAAGAGAGACTCAGGGTAGACAAGAGGAAGCTTCCTTCAGGGCAAGAATGAGGGAGCCCTGGGCTGGCTGGATGAAAAGACGTAAGACAGGAAAGGCTGCTGGTTCAACATCAAAGCTCGAAGCTCTGGGGCCAGGCAGCCTGAGCTGGAATCCCAGCTCAGCCTGTGGCTAACTGTGTGACCCTGCGTTACTTCCTTCTGAGCCTCCATTGGCATCTGAGAAGCAGTACAGTCCTTTACCAAGCCTGGCACAGAAATGGGTATAACAGGAAAATGACAAATACAAGAACTTAAACCTTACACGCTGGGGTTTGCCCCAGAGACGGGGGGCAGTCTCTCCTACTCTGCCTTCCCCCCAAGAGGGCTGGGCTTGTGGACAACTTTCCACGTGCAGAGATCCCTAGAGGGGGAAGGAGGGGAAGGGGGCCCGAAGCCCAGCGCTTTACCCTTGAGCCTTGTCTGCAACATTTATCTGAGTGTTTTGAAACTTTTTCTTAGGGGAAAAGAAATATAAGCTTCAAAATTTCCTTGTTCTCTGTGTTGGGGAGGGAAATGTCTTAAATTAGACTTTGGGGCACCAGCCCCTCTTGTTTTTGGAAGAAACACTTCTATGGGCCTTGGCTGACCAGGGGTTACACCAGATCTTATTCTGGAGCGAATGTGCACAGATGGGGCCTTCCTTAAATGTTTGTTGTTGAAGGCACCCAACCCGGGGACACAGAGTTTTGAGGGCGTGAGCCGGCTGGGTCCCCATTTGCGTGGCAAAGCAATAAACCTGTTTCTTTTCTACTTCACCCAAAGAAAAAAAAAAAAGACACCCAATCCATGGTCTTTTTGTTATAGCAGCCCAGATGGACTAAGACGTATGGCAGTGTGCAAAGAGCTTGCTGATTCTTCAGTACCATCTCAAGAGGGTTGGTTGAGTCAATCAAGTCCAAAGGAATGTCCAAAATACTTTTATATTAGATTTTATTTGATACAACAGAATCCCTGCGTTGGACCTGAAAGGCTCTTGGTGCCATAAGAAACTGGGGTTATTTGGGAGTAAACATCAATGGGGAATACACCATATGTATTTCTTTTTGCTTGTTTGCAAGTTCCTCAGGATGAAAGACTGTGGCCATGCAGTGGTCTGATTTCTTTGCAGCAAGTGGTTGGGAAGGGCTGGAGCACAGTGGAAATGTGCTGCAGTGGAGGGGACAGTGGAAAAGCGAATCTTAACTCCCCCACTTATGAGTGGAGAAAATCCTGGGAAAAATACTTAACCTCTTGGAACCTCAGCGTCCTCATCTGTAAAATTAGGAGGAATCTTTCTCGTAAGGTGGTAGGGCAAATGAAACAAAGGAATGAATGAATGAATAACATACACAAGCCCCTAGGATGAAGATAACTGCTGCGTAGTCAATGCTCAACTAGCACTGGGTCCTCCCACCCACCTTGTTTCCAGATCCCGGGTTGCAACGCTGCGGAGGATATTCTAGCCTTGTAGGAGGAGGGGTTGGCCCACAGACCCAGTCATCTGCATTGCACCTCTGAGATTTCACATTCCGGGCCTCCGCAAATCACAGGAGAGAGACACAGAGAGGACGGGCAGTTAGCATTCCTGCTAAGGGCCCCAAAGAACCAGCCAGCTTCCAAGCAAGCCTGGCTCAGCTCTGTGGGACTTTCTCAGCCACTGCTCCGGTGTTTCCTATCATCCAGCTCCCAGTTTGTCTTCCCCTTCACTTCTGTGCCTCATTGGCTCTGGCCATGGGAAGGCAAACACAGCTTGGACAATGAGGGAAGCTAAAGACTGGACAAAATTACAGATGGGCAATTGGTATTTTTTCTGATGTTTCTGTTCTCCAACTAGGGGTTTGTTTCTTTCACTGTCATCATTTTATCTTCCAAGCCGGGGCCTTACCGGAAGCTGGATAATCAACTTTGGGAGACAGAGTGTATGACAAGCAGAACTTACCCAGGACAATTTATGTGTGAGACTCTATCAAATAGATTTCCATGTTCTACAAATTAATATCCACTGGGGAAAAAACTTTCCCCCTACCTCACATCACATACAGAAATTAATTCAAGATGGATCACATACCAACATGTAAAAGATAAAACTATAAAGCTTCTGGAAGAAAACATAGGATAATATCTTCTTGGCCTTGGGATTTCTTTAGGCAGGACACTAAAGGATTAAGTATTTTTTAAAAATTGGTAAACTTGTCATGATCAAAATTAAAAACACCAAAAGACACACTTAGGGAAGTAACAAAGCACACCACAGACTGGGGGAAAATATTCACAACAGATAAATCTGACACAGGACTCATATTTAGAACATATAAAGAACTCTTACTAAATCAATTTTTTAAAAAAGATAAATACAAGAGTTAAACAGATATTCCTCAAAAGAAAACATACGAATGTCCAGTAAGCAAATAAAAAGGGTGCTGGCATCTTTCATAATTAGGGAACTGAAATTAAAACCATGATGAGTTACCACTTCACATCCTTGAGAATGACTCAAAGTAAAAAGACCAACAATTCCAGGTGTTGGGAAATGGACTGCTACTCAACCATAAAAAGGAATGAATTACAGATACATGTGACAACATGGATGAACCTCCCAAACATTTTATGCTGAGTGAAAGAAGCCTCACGCAAGAGCACACTCTGTATGAATCCACTCCATTTACATGAAGTTCAAGAACTGGGAAAATTAATCTCTTAGTGATAGAAATCAGAACAATGGTTGCCTCTGGGGAGTAGGATATTCACTGAAAAAAGGGCACCAGGGAACTTTCTGGGGTGATGGAAATGTTCTTACCTTGATTTGCATGATGGTTACATTGGATGGTACTTTAAAAATCTAGTTTTTTACTGTATGAAATATATACCTCTTCAAAAATATACAAAAGTTTGAAAGACTCCTATGACAGATAAATGGAGAGATGCATCTGTTATGCACAGACGCATAACTATTTACAGTACAATTGACCCTTGAACAACACAGGTTTGAACTGCTTGGGTCCACTTATATGAGGATTTTTTTCCAATAAATATAGTACCTGTATTTTCATTTTACAGATTTTTTTAAAGCCTTATTTCCTTTTATTATTATTTTTTAATAAATTTATTTATTTATGGCTGCGTTGGGTCTTCGTTGCTGCAGGCTGGCTTCCTCTAGTTGTGGCGAGCAGGGGCTACTCTTCATTGCAGTGCAGGGGCTTCTCATTGCGGTGGCTTCTCTTGTTGTGGGGCATAGGCTCTAGGCTTGCGGGCTTCAGTAGTTGTGGCACGCAAGCTCAGTGATTGTGGCTCACGAGCTCTAGAGCGCAGGCTCAGTAATTGTGGCACCCGGGCTTAGTTGCTCCACAGCATGTGGGATCTTCCTGGACCAGGGGTTGAACCCATGACCCCTGCATTGGCAGGCGGATTCTTAACCACTGTGACACCAGGGAAGTCCCCATTTTATAGATCTTTAAGTTAACTAAATGTAGGGAAAAGTTTGCTTTTGATTAGAGATACAATATGTGGAATCAAAAGAACTAGAGTATGAGACCTGAAAATATCCAAACTGTTTCAGCTTCTCGCCTTTGAGTGAGTCATTTATCAGTCCCTTTGTTTTTGAGACAGAGATAGCAGCATGAGGATATTCAAGTGCGTGTGGCAGCAGGGAGAGGGGTATTGGCACCCTTAACCCCTGCGTGGTTCAAGGGTCAACTGTGCATTTTCGTATCCATGGTCCTAGTATTCGAAGTCCTGACTGGGGGCTCTATTTTCTCACCCATTTTCCCCCATAACGTTCACCCCCAAATCGCTCTGCTCCAGCCCCAGTGACCACTAGTTCCTCAGAGAAGCCAGGCACACCCCCATCTCAGGGCCTTCTCACTCGCTGGTCTCTCTGTCTGGAGTTCTCTCCTCCCAGAGTCCAGCTTGCTCCTTCACTTCCTCAGTTCTCTGCTAAAATATTCCCCTGTCAGGGAAGAGCACACACATCATCTTTTCTCTCTTTCCCCTCTGCTTCATTTTTCTTCATTACCCTTATCACTCCCTGACATTGTACACATTTACTTGCTTATTGTCTTATCTCCTCTGCTAGAATATCAGCTCCACGAGGTAGGGGCTTTGTCTTGCTCACTGCTGTATCCTCAGGACTTGGAATAAAGTGCTCACTTCACATCTGTTGAGTATTTGGTCTTAGCGGGCACTTATAGCAATCCTGGGAGAGTTTTTAAAGATCGTAAAGTTTAAAAAAGGATAATAATTGTAAGCAGAAGGCCTGACACACAGTAGATTGTCAATACGTGTGAGTTCTTTTACCTCTCAAATTCTTCTCTAGGGTGTATAGTCAAGGATTCATCATCTTCCTTATTTTTTAAAAAAATCTTATTTATTTATTTATTTTTGGCTGCATTGGGTCTTCGTTGCTGTGCACAGGCTTTCTCTAGTTGCAGAGAGCAGGGGCTACTTTTTGTTGCGGTGTGCGGGCTCCTCATTGCCGTGGCTTCTCTTGTTGCGGAGCACAGGCTCTAGAGCGCAGGCTCAGTAGTTGTGGTGCACGGGCTTAGTTGCTCCGTGGCACGTGGGATCTTCCTGGACCAGGGCTCGAACCTGTGTCTCCCGCATTGGCAGGTGGATTATTAACCACTGCGCCAGCAGGGAAGCCCCTTCCCCCATTTTTTAAGTTAGGAAAATCAAGTTCTGAATGGTTTAGTGACTTCCCGAGGTCACTGCAAATGGCAGCTCTCAGTTTGGAGTCTAGGCCTTAATGCAGACAGCAGCCATCAGTTAAATGGCCAGATTACACAATGGAAGGTAGGGGTATTAGCACATGGACTAATTTGCTGCCCACTAATGGATACTACCTAGGTAACTCTCCCACTCCTCCAGTTTCACACCCTGGAGACTTTAGCAGGATACATGTTACTCTCTATTAACTTCTTGGGGGAGGAGGGAGGCCTGGTGGTGCTGGAGATAAGCGAAAGGTCACAGGCATTTGACACCTGAATATATCACTTAATCACTTATTTTCTTTTGACAGCAGGCTTACCTTCCCAATTACCTAGAATCTCAGTTAACATTCACATGAATTTTCAGGTCAAGGCCATGTACTCCATGTTTGCAGAACATTTGCGTTTAGGGCAGTGGGATTAAGGGACATGAAAGAACTCAGTTGATTTAAGGTAGCCAATAGGAGAATAAGTGTGTGCCATCAAGTCTAAAGTACATGCTCTCCAGAATGGAAAACAGCAAATCACTGTGAATGGAATAAATGAAAGTTAACAGACCAACAGTACTTGGCCCTGTAAGTGCTAATATTGGACCCATCTCAGTGTCTGATTTGGTAGCACATCCCATCTAGCCTCTCACTTCCTTTTATTACCCTCTTAATTCGGAATCACTCACCTTGGCCCATCTGACCTACTCCCCAAGTTCACTGGTGACTTCACTACCCACCAGATCGAATGCTCCAGACCTCTCTCCTCCAACAGCGCGGTTTCTTCAAACCAAGCCTGACCCAGGTTCTGGGGATTTCACTCCCAGTGCTGATCTCGAGAGGGAATCTAATATTTAATAACGGAAATCCCAAAGCTAGGAGGACTCTGCAATGCAAGCACAGGATGGTCATCTTTTCCTGAGTCTTAGATGTGTAATTTTTAGCAAGAGTCACGAACCCCTTTGGGAATCTGATAAAACCTGTGAGCCATTTCCCCAGGGAAAAGCACATTCACCCAAGAATTCAGGGAGTCCTGTGTTCCATGAAGCCCATCCACAGGAACTGGGTTAGGTACATCTGCTTGAAGTATAAAAGCATCTATTTTTCAGAGCCTGTGCTATATTCCTTGAAACATTCCAATGATCTGCTGCTTTTCAACCTTAGGATGATCGGGGGTGTTTCCCCCCACTTAATTACAGAGGAGTTTGTCTTGGGAGAAGGCAGATCTAGTGGTAAATGAAGCTTAGGGCTTGTCTGGGAGAACGACGATGAAAAGAATAGCTCAAGTCTCGTGTTTTGCCAGAAGAAAAAGGAACAGGTCGTCCTCACGCTCAAGACTTGTTCTAAACTTAGACAGCTCCTGTGGTTCCAAGTTGGCAAAATGAGATCCCACCGTCCTAATAAACACGCTATGGTGCAGTGACTCATGAGATAGCAGCCAGGTGCAGGATTCGGCTGCTTCTAGCTAGCCAGACAAGGGATTTGGTGGGCTAGAGCCTCAACACAGCAAGGATGTCCAATGTAGGGGGGAGGACAGCCTGGGCACCGAGCTGCCCTGAAGAGCCAAAGAGGCTTGCCAGTGGCAGAACCCAACTTATCAATGCACAGAAGAGCAAATGAAGGCCTGGGGGTCTAGGGAGTGAAGGGGAGCACCTGGTGAGGTCACACAGTGAGAGAGGGAGCCATCCTGGGGGCATCATCTGATAGGACTTCACACCCATCAGGGCACTGAACAAGGGAGACAGTGGTGCCACATGGGTACATCTAAGGAGCATGGCGTTCCTAGATGCCAAGGGTATTCTGCTCCCTGTGACCTTACACATCCACGCATTAATAGAAGGTGGATTCTAGAAGGTAGACGGGTAACGCTCCTCTGCTCTGCCTGGCCCTGCTGTGGCCAGGCTGCCCTGGTTAGGCTGTGCTGGAGGTCTGTGCTCAGCTCAAAGTGCTGCACTCCTGGGGAGGGTGGGCAGTTAGGAGGGGGTGGGTGAACTTGGGGTTTGCCACTGGATGGGAAGGGGAGCCTCTAAGGCATCATACAGCATCACCCGAGAGGTGATAGGAGGCTGGGACAGGTGGCCCAGACCAGGGAGGTAAGCGACAGGCTAGGGGCTGGAATGGAGCAGGACATTTGGCCTGAACAAGCAGGAATGGGCAAGTTTGCCCTGAGTGGGGAGTGGCCTCCTGGCACCAAGGGAGGTCTGAGGGCCCAATGACCTTTCACAGCTACTGAACGATGAAATGGTAGGTAGTGAGCTCCCTAGCACTGGAAGGCTTCATGCAGGTCTGCTTGGTGGGGAGAGGAGAGAGCAGATTCAAGCGTCCGAGTCCCTTCCAACCTTAACAGTCTTCGGCTTGGATTCCCCCAGAAGACTTGCTGAGAGTGAAGAGTAGAAACTCCTTTCTTCTTTTCCAAAGTCGGAAAGTTCAGACCCAGACTGAACACCGCACCCAAGGTCACACAGAATGACAGCAGAATTGGGAACAAAACCCACATCTGCTTCTTCCCAAGCCCCAGACTCTCCCATCTGGTTTCCCAAATGGTGTCCCAGCCTGTGCTATTTTGGGCTGGCTTCCCCACCAGGACTGAGGTCGCCTATGGGACAGCATGGCCCTGCCTGCCGGCTCCCAGGTGACGCTGGTAAACGAGCACCGAAGGGCCAGTCCTCTCTGCCCAGGTCCCAAAGGGAGATCAACCTTGGCTCTGTCCCTGCGCCCTCAGGAGGGAATGAAAGGATGCAGGGCACTTATTCTGACTCTGGCTCTCTTCACAAAGAAAACCATGTTGATTTCCTTTGGGGAAGTTCCAAGATCCGCAGGTGAGGACTTCCCTGGTGGCGCAGTGGTTAAGAATCCACCTGCCAGTGCAGGGGACACAGGTTCCATCCCTGCTCTGAGAAGATCCCACTTGCCGTGGAGCAGCTAAGCCCCGAGCCACAACTACTGAGCCTGAGCTCCAGAGCCCACAAGCCACAACTACTGAAGCCCGTGCGCCTAGAGCTCGTGCTCTGCAACAAGAGAAGCCACCGCAATGAGAAACCCGCGCACCGCAACAAAGAGTAGCCCCCACTCGCCACAACTAGAGAAAAGCCTGCGCGCAGCAACAAAGACCCAAAGCAGCCCAAAAAAAAAAAAAAAAAAAAGAGATCCGCAGGTGAACCTTGTCCTCCAGGCCACCAGGGGGACCCAGCTGGCCTGACTTAGAGCTTTGCTTCCCAAGTAAGTTCCTTAGAACACCAGTCCTTCAAAAAGCTCCTTGAGGAAAGGCATTTTTGTTTTTTGTGTTTGGGAACAGCTTTATTAAGATATAATTCACATACCATACAATTCACACATTTAAGCTGTACAATTCAATGATTTTTAGTATATCCAAAGTTGCGCAACCATTGCCACAATCAATTTTTGAACATTTTCATCACTTCTAAAATGAACTCTGCCCTGCGACTATCACCCTCTAATTCCCCATGTTCCCAAGCCCCAGGCATCCACTATTCTACTTTCTGTTCCTATAGGTTTTCCTATTCTGGGCATTTTACATAAACAGAGTCATATAATATGTGGTACTTTGTGTTTGGCTTCTCTAACCTGGCATAATATTTGCAGAGTCCAGCATGTTGTAGCATGTGTTGGTACTTCATTCCTTTTTACGCCTGAATAATATTCCATTGTATGGGTATCCCACTTTTTTTTTTTTTTTTTTTTTGGTATCCCACATTTTGATGATGTATTCATCAGCTGGAGGACATTTGAGTCATTCCCACCTTTCCTTTTGGCCAATATGATTGAGGAAAGGTCTGGTGTTCAAACAAATTAGAGAGTGATGCCAGCTCTATGTCCCTCTTCGAGATTCACAGTGTCCCTTAGCATATTAAAGGCTCTTAGAAGTCCTGCAATAAAGGCAACTGTTCATCTTTACTTGACCTGGTGTAACCAGACTTTCTTCACAGTCCTTCACACAGAGAAATCCCAGGGATTGATGTGTCAAGGTATATACTTGGGAAGACAGAGACCAGACTGAAGAGAAGCTGCCAACCTGGAATCTCAACTGAAAGGAAGTGGGCAGTAGAAAGCTTTCCAGCTCCTACTGCTACTGCCACTGGAGGGACTGTTCTCTGAGCTGAAATGCCATGAATCCTGAGATATCCAGCAAACTGGGACACCTTGCCAGGCCAGTCCATTCATTTGCTCCTTTGGTCATTAAACATACACAGTTTGAGCAACTGTGGGGCTAGAGCAGAGGCTTTCAAGCATTTCTGACTATGGATGAGGGGTCTGGGAAGCAGTGGGGGGCAGAGAAAGGACCTAGAGCATCTCATGTTTCTGCCTTAGCAACCAGGTAGACAGCGGCGCCTTCAGAAAGCAGTCAGGATTGGGGAGGAAGAGAATGAGTTCAAGCTGCGACATCTTGAATCTGAGGCGCTGGGGGCCATCCTCAGAAAATGTGGGGAGATTGGAGTTTTCCTTGGTCCAGGGCTCAGAAGTGAGATGTTGGGCTGAATGCTGAGCCTTAGGGGTCTTCTTAAGGCTTGGGAGTGAATGAGAGACTTGGGGAGGGTGGAAAGTGCTGGGAAAGAAAGGTGAGAACACAGTCTTGGAGAACACTAGTATTTTTTTTTCTAGCATCTTTATTGGAGTATAATTGCTTTACAGTGGCGTGTTAGTTTCTGCTTTATAACAAAGTGAATCAGCTATACATATATATATATATATCCCCATATCCCCTCCCTCTTGTGTCTCCCTCCCACTCTCCCTATCCCACCCCTCTAGGTGGTCACAAAGCATTTAAGTATTTAAGAGCGAGTACTTGGGGGGGAATTCCCTGGTGGTGCAGTGGTTAGGACTCGGAGCTTTCACTGCCGGGACCCAGGTTCAATCCCTAGTCGGGGAATTAAGATCCCGCAAGCCCCGAGGTGCGGCAAAAAGAAAAAAGAAAAAGAGTGAGTACTTGGGAAGGGATGGAGAGAATGCAGCCAGTGAGATCCGAGATCTGAGTTAGACAGGAGAGTGGGGCGTTACAATAGTGATGACGTGGTCAGAAAGGCCAACAGCCACAGAGGTCACAGGGGATGAACCAGAGACAGGGGACAGGAGAGAAGGGTCAAGAACTCTATGGCAAGAGGTGAAAGGGCAAATGATGAGGATGTGAAGCCAGGATGTGTAGACACCCTTTGGAAAAGCATGACTGAGAGAGGGGAGAAGGAGGGGTCCGTTCCCTAGGAAAGCGGAGCCAGGGCGGGCGGCGGGCAGCAGAGCAGGTAAGGCGGCCTGGCTTCGGCCTCTCAGCACAAGCTTCCCTAGCAAACCTTCTTGCTACTTGGAGCAGAAGCAGCCTCTTTTTGGCAACTGTTTTGCCCTTACTCATGCTTGGATTAACAGCAAATTCTAATTTCCTGGCCGACTCATTTCCCACCCTTCAGGGAGCCTGGCAGGAGGCCCCGGCTCCTTCCCTGTCCCTCTACTTCCAAGCAAGAGTGAGGCTAGGGGAGCTGCTGACCGTTCATCAAGGTCTCCCCCGATCCCCCTTCTGGGGGGATGAGTCAAAGCTAAGGCCCGGAGAAGGGTCTCTGGTTTGCCCAAAGCCGCAAAGCTGTCCCCACACCACTGCACAGACCCTCAGTAGCAGATGTCCCGGAAGGCTTGGGTGGGAAGGGGGTGTCCAGCCAGTCTGGAGGCCCCAGGGAACACCTCCCCACTCAGCAGGAACGCTGATCCCTCCAGCTGAAAGCGCCTGGAGAAAAGGGAGAGATAATAAAACAACTCTCCCGTGACTGGTTGGCCGGTTGCTCTTGATTGCTTGAGTGGGGAGGGGCAAGCCCAGCCCCGGGCCTCCTGCCAGGCTCCCTGAAAGGTGGGAATGGAGTCTGGAAATCAGAATCCCCCGTTACCCTAGGCATGAGTAAGGGCACAGGGGTCGCCAAAGAGAGGCGGCTTCTGCCCGGCGTAGCAAGAAGGTTTGTGAGGGAAACTGACACCAAGAGCCCAGAGCCAGACCCCGTTACCCACTCTGCTCCTGTCTGGCTCTGTGACCTTGAACCTGCTTAACCTCTCAGGGCTTGGAAATGCCACCCATCACCTCTGGCAGACACATGTGCCTTTGCTCATTCATTCATTCATTCATCCAAAAAGCATTTCTCAGCATCTGTTCCCTTGGAAAGGGATGTGTCATGGGGAGAGCTAAGGATTTGGAGTCAGAGACCCAAATTCAAATCTCCACCTGCCACTTACTAGCCACATGACTTTGGACAAGTCGTTTCATCTCTGTGTGCCTCAGTTTCCTCATCTGCAAAATGGGGGTAAGACTACGTACCTCATAAGGTAGTTGTAAGAATTAAGTTAAACTAGACAGACAACAGTCTTTAATAAATGCTGCACACAGCAGCTGTACTTAGACAACAGTGGCAGCCTGGTAATGCTGCTGGCTGTGGTAGTGTAAATACTCTGTAAAGCCTAAGCCAGATCCTGAAGCATAAAAGATGCTCAAGAGATTTTAGTTTCTGTTATCGTGTTACTGTTGACATTACCAATCATAACACAATAATATCATTGTATGTACAGTGCTTAACCATACTTCCTGATGTGGCAGCTACTCCAGAAGTGGTTGTTATTAATGAATTCATTTCGGCGACGGCATCATGATATTCCAGTGCCCAACACCTAGCAGGTACTCAATGTGTGTGAGTTCCCTTCTCATCAGCAGGGACCTTGGGGCATCCTCACCCTGGTGAAGCATCCATGGTCATCTAGGATGGAGTTAGGCACCTTTGGGTACCCAGAGCAGAGTGTACGTGAATCCTGGGGTCCTGCGGAGGCCTCCATCCTAGGGCCACTCAGGACCCAGATCTCTCTCACAGCTGTTGCTGGAGGACACAGATCTTTCCAGCAAACCTCAAGTCTGGTTCCAGACCAGCCACTGTCCCCCACCCCCACTCCATGTTTCTCAGCCCAGGAGTGAGCTGGACTCTGCTCTCCCTGCCCAACATTTATATTCCCAGCTATTTATAACCCAGGCTTAGAGCAGCCATGGCTGGGGCTGAATGCGTAGTGAGAAATCTGGCTTCCCATCACGTGCGCAGCCCCAGAGGCCCCTGGCACCCATCAGAGCATTTCATTTTCCAAGCCATCTCTTTAGCTTTCTTTCTCCTTCCCTGGCTCTGGTCCAGCATCTCTGTAACTTGGGTGATTTGGTTCAAGAAGAGGTCATTTCAGCCCTCCCTGTAACTCTGCTTTGGAGTCACCTGGGCCAGGGGGTCCTGGCCTGTTTGTGGCCTGAAGTCGCTGTGCTTCCCTTTCAAAGCCTCCCTAGCACCAGGGAGGAAGGCAGCCCTGACTGCCTGCTGGGAAGCAGAGGAGAAGATGAGAAGCAATGTCCAATAGCTTGGGGGGTTGGGATAGGAGGAGGGCACCGTGCTGTCTACAGTGCCAGGGAGCAGGGTGGGGGCACCAGAAGCCCCTGCAATGTGGCGAAGGGGCAGGAGCACAGGTGCTGGAATCCCAGATCTGCTACCTCCTAGCTGTGCACCCTTGGACAAGTTACTCAACCTCCCTGAGCCTCCATTTCTTACCCTGTAACATATAAAGATAGTCCCACGACAGAATCACTATCAAGACTGAGAAAATCTTTGAGGAGCTCCCACAGCACAGCATCTGGCGTGCAGTTGCCAGGTCTGTCTTCCTTTTACCTCCCCTCAAACACAGATTCCCTGGACCACTGAAGGCTAGAAGAGCTGAATCCATTGCACCTCATGGTTTCTAAGGTTTGCAGCTGAAAAGGGCATCAGCTTGAGGAAGAGAGCCTTGGCCTCAGCTTCCGTTGACTGGGGTCTCCCCACCTAAACTGCGTGATTTGAAGCTGGCCTGTTGGTTGAGGGCAGCAGCCGTTCTAGCTTGAGCCTGAGTGACCACAGACATTCGGGCCTGGGAGGGAGGAGGCATGGAAGGGGGAGAGGGTGTCTGCATGAGGAACTCTGGAGGCTCGTGGGAGAAAAACGTGACCTCAGCTGAGAGTTGGGGCTCAGGCCTGATCCAAGAGCCACTGGGTGGCTTTGTGACAGCATCAAAACCCGGCATCGTGAAGGTGGATAGGTTCTCCCTACAGGGCTGAAGCTGGAGGGGAGAGACATGGTGGCCCGAGAGGCTAACGTGAGGCTCACATGGGAAGATATCCCCAAAATCCCTGAGGGGCAGGGCGCACAGAGCTAGAGGGCCTGCCATCACCCTAGGCTCCCTCCCCGGAATCCTGCTCACGGCCCTTATAGCGCCCCCTGGTGGCTGGGGAGAGATGCTTGGCCCAGCCTGAGAGCTAAAGTAGGTTAATAACCCATGCCACTCAAAGAACAGATGGACTCTGTGTGTGCGTGCGTGCACGTGTGTGTGTGCGCGTGTGTGTGTAAGTTGGCACTGGGGAGACTGGATTTAAAATTTACTCCAGATCACTCTGAGTCTCATCAGGGGCCGCACAAGCGTGCGAGCTCTGGGAGGGAAGGACCACCTCTAGCTTGCTCAGTGTGGTCTCCCCAGGGTCCAGTGCACAGCCTAGAACTCAAGAATGATGAATGGATGAGTAAATGGTGTGAGAGAGTGGTTTTCAGGAAAGCTTCCAGGACTTCCCTGGTGGCAAAGAATCCACCTGCCAGTGCAAGGGACACGGGTTCGAGCCCTGGTCCGGGAAGATTCCACATGCCGCAAAGCAACTAAGCCTGCGTGCCACAACTACTGAGCCTGTGCTCTAGAGCCCATGAGCCACAACTACTGCACCCGCGTGCCACAACTACTGAAGCCTGCGCAAGTAGAGCCCGTGCTCTGCAACAAGAGAAGCCACCACAATGAGAAGCCCACGCACCGCAACGTAGAGTAGCCCCCGCTCACCGCAACTAGAGAAAGCCTGCGCACAGTAACGAAGACCCAACGCAGTCAAAAAATTTTCTAAAATTTTAAAAAAAGGAAGTGGGACTTCCCTAGTGGCGCAGTGGTTAAGAATCCGCCTGCCAATGCAGGGGACATGGGTTCGAGCCCTGGTCCGGGAACATCGCACATGCTGCAGAGCAACTAAGCCCGTGCGCCACAACTACTGAAGCCGTGCGCCTAGAGCCCGTGCTCCACAACAAGGGAAGCCACCACAATGAGAAGCCCGCGCACCACAACGAAGAGTGGCCCCCGCTCTCCACAACTAGAGAAAGCCCGCATGCAGCAACAAAGACCCAACGCAGCCAAAAATAAATAAATAAAT
>RJWK010040884.1:0-19795 GCA_004363435.1 Platanista minor | reverse complement strand
TGAAACTGTGATTAAAAATCTTCCAACAGGGCTTCCCTGGTGGCGCAGTAGTTGAGAGTCCGCCTGCCGCTGCAGGGGACACGGGTTCGTGCCCCGGTCTGGAAGACCCCACATACCATGGAGCGGCCGGGCCCGTGAGCCATGGCCGCTGAGCTTGCGCGTCCGGAGCCTGTGCTCCGCAACGGGAGAGGCCACAACAGTGAGTGAGAGGCCCGCGTACCGCAAAAAAAAAAAAAAAAAATTTCCAACAAACAAAAGCCCAGGGCCAGACGGCTTCACAGGTAAATCCTATCAAACATTCAGAGAAGAGCTAACACCCATCCTTCTGAAACTCTTCCAAATATAACAGAGGGAGGAACACTCCAAAACTCATTTGACGAGGCCACCATCACCCTGATACCAAAACCAGACAAAGATGTCACAAAAAAAGAAAACTACAGGCCAATATCACTGATAAACAGAGATGCAAAAATCCTCAACAAAATACTAGCAAACAGAATCCAACAGCACATTAAAAGGATCATACACCATGATCAAGTGGGGTTTATCCCAGGAATGCAAGGATTGTTCAATATATGCAAAGCAATCAATGTGATACACCGTATTAACAAACTGAAGGAGAAAAACCATATGATAATCTCAGTCGATGCAGAAAAAGCTTTTGACAAAATTCAACACCCATTTATGACAAAAACCCTCCAGAAAGCAGGCAGAGAGAGAACCTACCTCAACCTAATAAAGGCCATATATGACAAACCAACAGCCAACATCTTTCTCTCAATGGGGAAAAACTGAAACCATTTCCACTAAGATCAGGAACAAGACAAGGATGCCCACTCTCACCACTATTATCCTACATAGTTTTGGAATTTTTAGCCATAGCAATCAGAGAAGAAAAAGAAATAAAAGGAATCCAAATCGGAAAAGAAGAAGTAAAACTGTCAGTGTTCGCAGATGACATCATATTATACATAGAATCATAAAGATGCTACCAGAAAACTGCTAGAGCTGATCAATGAACTTGGTAAAGTAGCAGGATATAAAGTTAATGCCCAGAAATCTCTTGCATTCCGATACACTAATGATGAAATATCTGAAAGAGAAATTAAGGAAACAATCCCATTTACCACTGCAACAAAAAGAATAAAATACCGAGGAATAAACCGACCTATGGAGACACAAGGCCTGTATGCAGAAAACTATAAGACACTGATGAAAGAAATTAAAGATGATACAACAGATGGAGAGATATACCATGTTCTTGGATTGGAAGAATCAACATTGTGAAAAGGACTCTACTACCCAAAGCAATCCACAGATTCAGTGCAATCCCTATCAAACTACCAATGGCATTTTTCACAGAACTCGAACAAAAAATTTCACAATTTGTATGGAAACACAAAAGACCCAGAATAGCCAAAGCAATCTTGAGAAAGAAAAACGGAGCTGGAAGAATCAGGCTCCCTGACTTCAGACTATATTACAAAGCTACAGTAATCAAGACAGTATAGTACTGGCACAAAAACAGAAATATAGATCAACAGAACAGGAGGATAGAAAGCCCAGAGATTGACCCACGCATATATGGTCACCTTATCTTTGATAAAGGAGGCAAGAATATACAGTGGAGAAAAGACAGCCTCTTCAATAAGTGGTGCTTGGAAAACTGGACAGCTACATGTAAAAGGATGAGACTAGAACAGTCCATCACACCATACACAAAAATAAATTCAAAATGAATTAAAGACCTAAATGTAAGGCCAGACATTACAAAACTCTTAGAGGAAATTGTAGGCAGAACACTCTATGACATAAATCACAGCAAGATCCTTTCTGACCCACCTCCTAGAGAAATGGAAATAAAAACAAACATAAATAAATGGTACCAAATGAAACTTCAAAGCTGTTGCACAGCAAAGGAAAACATAAACAAGAAGAAAAGACAACCCCCAGAATGGGAGAAAATATTTGCAAATGAAGCAACTGACAAAGGATTAATCTCCAAAATTTACAAGCAGTTCATGCAGCTCAATATCAGAAAAACAAACAAGCCGATCCAAAAATGGGCAGAAGACCTAAATAGACATTTCTCCAAAGAAGATATCCAGATTGCCAACAAACACATGAATGGATGCTCAACATCACTAATCATTAGAGAAATGCAAATCAAAACTACAATGAGGTATCACCTCACACCGGTCAGAATGGCCATCATCAAAATTCTACAAACAATAAATGCTGGAGAGGGTGTGGAGAAAAGGGAACCCTCTTGCACTGCTGTTGGGAATGTGAATTGGTACAGCCACTATGGAGAACAGTATGGAGGTTCCTTAAAAAACTAAAAATAGAACTACCATACGACCCAGCAATCCCACTACTGACCATATACCCTGAGAATACCATAATTCCAAAAGAGTCATGTACCAAAATGTTCCTTGCAGCTCTATTTACAATAGCCAGGAGATGGAAGCAACCTAAGTGTCCATCAACAGATGAATGGATAAAGAAGATGTGGCACATACATACAGTGGAATACTACTCAGCCATAAAAAGAAACAATATTGAGTTTTTTGTAGTGAGGTGGATGGACCTAGAGACTGCCATACAGAGTGAAGTAAGTCAGAAAGAGAGTAACAAATACCGTATGCCAACAGATATATATGGAATCTTAAAAAAAAAAAAAAAGGTTCTGAAGAACCTAGGGGCAGGTCAGGAATAAAGATGAAGACGTAGAGAATGGACTTGACGTCATGGGGAGGGGCATGGGTAAGCTGGGACGAAGTGAGAGCGTAGCATGGGCGTATACATCTTTTTACATAAAGTAAAACAACCGAAAAGATGTTACATAAATAAATAAATACATAAGTAAATAAATAAAAGAATAGGGGCTTTGTCTTTATTGCCAGTCTTAGAATAAGGCATAGCCTACGGTAGGGACGATTCATATATTTGTGGTTGCTATAGTTGGTGAATATTAGTTAACTAGAAGAGCAGTTAAGATAAAAAGATGGTTCTGGTGTCAGGAGACAGAAAATCTCTTAACTTAAAAGGACCACATAAAAGAAGGAACCCATTTTCTCTCTCATCTGGGAGCCACAAGAAGCTGTTTCAAACTCTGATAATATCAACAGTTTCATAACTAAATAGCAGAAGCAAGTTAACGTCGATGTTTTCAGCCAGAAAGGGTATGGACTAGGCGTTGTTGCCTCGCATAGGTCTTACCTTAAAAAGTCAACATATGACTCCTAGCCTAGATATTTAACATCCCACCCCACCCCCGGACCCCTGTTCCCAGATAACAGTTAGCAGCAGCACTGAGTTTCCAGTCTAGACTCTAAGGAGGCTGTTCTGAGAGAAAGAACATGTAAACATGAGTCCAGCAGGAACAAACTCTTGGGAAGGTGAACCAGGTCCAGACTGTGAGATGTAAAAGGTGGTTAGAGGCGCCTGGCATTGGGGAGTGGACTCCCTGGAAGGACAAAAGTGCCCTGTGAGTGTCCGAGAAGGCATCTCTCAGCCTGGCCCATGGCAGCAGCAGAAACAGATGTGACCAAGACACTCCTTTCACTAATTAACCAACTACCAGACATACCACCCAGGCTCCATGGGGCTGATTTCGAGTTGGGGGAAGAGGGTTGACCGGTAGGAGTAGGATTGCTTGTACTAGCTCCCTGGGCTCATGCTGGGCTAACAGCATCCCCTATATCTAAATCTCCACGGTAATCCAAGGTCTTTAAGAGTCAATACCGGTGGGGAGTAAAGTCACATTAGCTTGTTGGCCCTCTGTTTTCTCATCTGGAGAACAGGCATAAAATGACGTTTCCTTCAAGAGTGTCGTAAAACCTAAATGAGACAGAAAATGTCAAATGACCAGCACAGTTTCTGGCACATAGATAGGCCCTTGGTAAATGATCTTTCCAAGCCAGACAGTGCTATTTATCTCCTAGCTGATGGCAGAAACCAGGACTTATTTATCTCTTTGTCCAACCCATTAACAGAACATACTAGGAATTGAATTATTCTTTACAGAAACTAAAGACACACAGAGTGGAGAGTGCAGGGAGAGTTTTAAGAAGCAAAAGGAGTGGAAGAGAGAATGCAAATTAACAGCATCCTGAGGTAGCCATTTACTCAGAGAATGCCTGAAACACCACAGCTGTCTCTGAAGTCCAGGAAGAAGAAAGCACGCAGGTCAAGTCTGCACTCAGGCCAGATGCCCGTGGAGCAGCCACTGGGGCTTGGGGGTTTCTACAGCAACTAGGCCTGGCAGAAACTTCACCGTGGGACTCAAACAGAGGTGACTTTTTAAGAGTTCCTGGCCTAGGGAACTGATCATCAGCACTTAGCTCTGAGTAGGGGCTGTAGACAGCAGCAAGGTAGAAACTATCTATCCCTTAATACCCAACCCCTCTTCACCCAGGCTCTGCACTGCATCACAGTAAGCAAAGACAGGGAAGAGAACCTCCATTTGTTGGCTGCTTACTACGATCCAGGAACTATGCCTAACACTTATTTCCATCCATCCCTCCCACCATCTGTCCAAAAACTTTTTATTGAACATCAACTTTTCCCTCACACTGTTCTAGGCACAGGGGAAAGGACAGTTAACAAAACAGCCAAAGTCCTTGAAGCTTACATTTTAGTGGAGGGAAATTATCTCATTTAATTCTTACAGCAAACTGTTACTACTATCTCTGTTTTGCACAGCAACAGACGGGCAGATCGATAAAACGACTCTTCTAAGGTCACTCAGTCCATATGTAGCAGAGTCAGGATTAGAACCAGTTCTTTCCATCCTCTCCCCCATATCACACTACCTCCCACTTCACCACAGAATAAGTGTCCCAGGATGGCATCATGTAGTTGCTGAAGGAGCATGGCCTTTGGAGACAGGTATGCCTCTGTTCAAATCCTGCCTCACCACACAATCTCATGTGACGCTTGCCCTTTGACCTAACCCGGAGAAGATACAATGTCTCCATCTGAATAAATGGGAACAATGGTCTTCTTTCAGGGATGATTTGAGGACAAAATAAGATGATGCACATAATTGGTAAAGACAAAACAAAACAATAAATCATAGCTCCATATCATAACATGAGCATCCTTGGATGGCTAGGGTCATGGTTATCCCTGGCTGACATCCCAGTTTACAGTTCCCTCCCCGTCACTTACAAGGGGGCGAGCTGTGCTGTGGGAATAGAATTTCACCAGGGCGTATTGATTGCTGGAACTGGAGAAAGTTAATAATCTAATTTCCCCTTCATTTTCCCTCCCTCTTACCCTTCAACTCCTCTCATGGCAGCAGAGAATGGCATAAAATTCATTGCTTGAGAAATTCAACCGGAAATAACTCGGCATTGTTGATCCACATGCTGCCTACAATTTGGGTTTTTTTTTTAATTCTCAGTTTGGAAATGCCAGGTTGAGAGAGGAAAATCAAATTTAAGTTAAATCTGGAATTGAATCAATCACATTTTACAATGAAGAAAACAGATCTAACCCGATCAGACCCTTGTGTGTGTGGAAAACTTAAAAGCTGCTGTAGTCCCACTGATTCCTTCCTCCTGATATCACGGGGCATGAGAGGCTGGCGCCGAAACTGAGAATTCATTTCTTTCTTTAAATGGCATATGGAATTTGGGGTGAGGGACAGAGATTCTAGGAACCCAGACATTAGGGTAAAGGAGACCAAAAGGTAGAAATGCCACTTAGAACAAAAGAAAGGTGTGCTTTAGGTTCTGGACATAGAGAGTTAAATCCAAACTCCTGTTAGTAGCTTCTAACTTTTGGCAAGTCACCTACACTCTCAGAGCCTCGGTATTCTAATCTATAAAATGACAATGATAATCCCTAACTGGTAGGCAAACTGTGTGGATTAAATGAGAGATCACAGTTACAACACCAAGCACACATACTTAGGGATCCATATACGCTCTTGGTGTCATTCCTTTTATCTCAATTCCTTAAAACCCCACTGCCCAACACTTGGCATCTACATGGATATCAAGAGGCCGGTGATACTCCAGTTGAAGCTGGAATTCTGGCTTTTAACCTTAGCTGCTGGCCCCCATGGACAAGTCACTTTACTTCTCTAAGTCTCAGTGTCCTTACCTGGGAATTAATTTATTCAACAGGTAATTATTTAATGTGTACCTACTAGGTGTCAGACCTCATTTTTTATGCCCTCCGATTAGCTCCAGTGCCTATAAAAGTATGTCTGGATATATTAGGTGCTCAATAAACATCTATTGAACGAATGAGTGAATGAATAAATGCTTAAATGTTATTCCCCATTCTACCAAGAGGTGTCAGTATTGGAACATTGCTATTGGTGCTTTTCTAGTCAAATGTATTCATTCACTTTCTTTAGCAAAGATTGGTCCCCGGCCAGCCAGAAATCATACAAAAAGCCCTTGAGAGGCCACCCAGCCTCCTGCATATCAGGGTGACCACCACAGATTGCTGGGGTGCCCCATTAACCTCACTGAAGACCTCATGGGATTCCTGCCACACCTGAGCTCCAGTGCCTCTGTGCTTCTTTGTGTATTTCTGGAAACTAAAATTGGGACACATCCTCTGATAAGTGCAAGTGTCACGCTGGAGGCAGATGGAAAGAATATTTGAAATTGGGGCTTTCTCGGAACTCTGGGGAAGGCAGCCGCCTTTCCTCAGCCTGCCTCGTGTCTACATTCTGCACATACTTCTTCAGTGTGACGTGTCAATATGGGGCATCCTTTTTGGGGCATCCTTTTCCCTGTCTTGCTCATCAGGGGCCAAGTCTCTCCTCACCCCCTGCCCCTCTATTTTTGCCATGAACTGGTTTCTTGTGTTCTCTGGCACTTTGAACCTGGCGCTCTCAAATCCACAGTATCCTTTAAAATCTCCCATCTTCCGTAGGATTTTCCTGTATAAGATCTGTGCAAGTGCTCATCCAGCCTTTGCATACTTTCAGAGACAGCAAACTCACCCGCTGTGAAGCAGCAATTCTATATTCAGACAGTTGTACTAAACAGTCCTAGAATCTCACTCTGTGAGCCAATTTCTGCTGTCCAAGTCAAATAGGATGTACCCAAGACCTCCTCCTCCAGGCTATTTAGTTAGTTAAAGGTGGCAATGCAGTTGCCTTGAGCTTTCTTTTCTCCAAACCAAATATTGCTAGTTTTACTTTATTCCTCTGAAGTTGTATTTTGAGTCTCCTTAATATACTTTGCATAGATTTGCTTTTTCTACAGTGGCTTTCCTAGCCATTGTAGAATATCATCATCATCATCATCATCATAACTAACATTTATAAAAAACACTTCTGTACCAGAAAATGTAATTAAACATTTTTCACATAATATCTCACTTATCTTCACAGAAACCTCATGAGATGCTGTCTACTCTCCCCCACATTTGACACAAGAGGAGACTGAGGCCACTGCTTGCTAAAGGCCATGCAGCTCAAAGGTAATAGGGCTGAAATTAAAAAAACAAAAACTGACTTCAGAACCCAAGTTCTTAATCATTATGCTCCACAACTTCCCCATCAGTATGCTAGATGTGGCCTGAGCCAAGAAGAATCAACCCTAAGTGTCAATCTGCTGACAGACCTCAGCTTGCCCTGTGGACCTATGGTGACTATGAGTGGATGCATGGTGGCTTCACTGCCCTACATCATATTGACCACAGGTCTTTAAGGGGACCTCTGCATCACCAGAGAGAGGCTTACAAGGAGGGCAGATGGTGGGAGGGGCAAGCTAGATGGCTGTTTCTTTTCCTCCCTGAGCCCCAGAAAATAGGTCAGTTGAGCTGCCTGGGGCCAGTCATTATCCATGAGGCCCCTGGGGAGCCCCTTGGGCTGGCTCTGCCCCATGGATGAGGAGCACGTCTGTAGTGCAGGCTTGGATCACCCAAGAAAGGCACTGACAGCAGACACTGAATGGGGCTACACACAGCTGGCTCTTTGGATTTCTCTGTGGCAGTTGCAGACACCTGTTCCTGGAAGTGTGAAGGTAACTTCAAGATGATGACAGTGGTGTGGTGACAATGGTGTTAGTGATGAGGATGGCATGCCATATTTTTTCAATTCTTGTTAGTTTACAAATTATTCACAAATATTTCACTCACTTTTCACCAAAATCCAATGCAGTGGGTGTTGCTATTATCTCCAGCATACAAATGAGGAACAAGAGACTTAATGGTGAACTCACATTTAGGCACCAAGGGAATAACTGGGCCTGAGAGCCACATCTCCTGACCTGCAGCCTACCGCTCTTTCCATGACACTTGAGCCAGGTCTCACTGGTGAAATGTGAAGGTAGGATTAGAATCTGTGAGCCCTACCTCCAGAACCACTGACCACACAAGTGTATCCAAATGCCCCACAGAGCCAGCGCAGTATTGCCCATAAAACAAAATGTATCTTAAAAGAAAAAAGACATCAATTTTCAAAAATTTCTGGAATATGCTCTATTCCATAATCAACTCTAAGGTGCAAGAGCATATATCTGATATTAAACTCTCTGGAAAGGTCTACATTAAATTCTCTTTAGCAGAATTTAACCTAATGTTTCCCCAAAGTATTGCTATACTGCAGAACCATTGTTCTATGGAACAAAGTAGGGAAAATAATGAGCTACTTTAATAGTTCATATAAAGGTGACTGTTAGGAATATCAGCAGTTCCCAGTAATTAACTGTGGCTGCTATGCCAGACACTGGGTTAAAGATTTTACTTATATTTGCCTACTTAAACTTTTCAACAGTCTTGCAAGGCGGAGATTACTGTCTCTATCTAAAAGTGGGAAAGCCAAGCCTTAGCCACTGGCAAGTGATGGAGGACAGTTTCATAGTCAGTCTTGCCGCCTGACTGCAAGTTCTGTACCCTTCTGGCTCCTAGGTATAGTTTTACACTAACATGAAAAGAAATCTGCACCCCCATGTTCACAGTAGCATGATTTACAATAGCCAAGACATGGAAACAACGTAACTGTCCATCCACAGATAAAGAAATTATGAGATATACACAGACACACACCCCAGAATATTACTTAGCCATAAAAAAATGAGGAAATCCTGCCATGTACAAAAACATGGATGGACCCTGAGGGCATAATGCTAAGTGAAATAAGTCAGCCAGAGAAAAATAAATACTGTATGATCTCACTTGTCTATGGAATCTAAAAAAAAAAAAAAAAAAAAAAAAAAAAAAAAAAAAAAAAAAAAAAAAAAAAAAAAAAAAAAAACTATGGAAAAAGAGATCAGATTGTGGTTACCATGGCTGGCGGGTGGGAAGAAGGGGAAAGGGAAGACACCGGTGAACAAAAGGTACAAACTTCCAGTTATAAGATAAATAAGTACTAGCGATGACGACATCAACATGATGACATGCAGTTAACCCTGAGGTATAATATATATGAAAGTGTTAAGAGGGTAAATCCTAGAAGTGCTTATCACAAGGAAAACACATTCTTTTCTGCTTTTTCTTCTTATTGTATCTGAGATGATGGATGCTAAGTAAACCTATTGCAGTAATCATTTTATAAAATATGTAAGTCAAATCATTTTGTTGCACACCTTAAACTTATACTGTGATGTACATCAATTATATGTCAATAAAGCTAGAAAAATTTTTTTAAGGAAAATGGACTTCAGAGTCACAAGAAAATACATGCAAGAAAGGAGAAGAGGCAGGTACAAGAGGCCAGTGTAGAAAGTTAAATACTATTCAACAGGAATTTAACAGGCTGATGGAATGCATTAGGGGAAAGAAAAAGATGCTACACTCCCCAGGTGAAATTGCAGTGTGTGAATGAGAAACCGTGTAGATGATTCAAAAGAGCTAAAGTTCGGGCTTCCCTGGTGGCACAGCGGTTGAGAGTCCGCCTGCCGATGCAGGGGACACGGGTTCGTGCCCCGGTCCGGGAAGATCCCACGTGCCGCGGAGCGGCTGGGCCCGTGAGCCATGGCCGCTGAGCCTGCGCGTCCGGAGCACAGGAGGCCACAACAGTGAGAGGCCCGCGTACCTCAAAAAAAAAAAGAGCTAAAGTTCTAGAAAGGCTCAGAAATAAATGGGAAAGAAGGAAGAAGAAAAGGTCACACTTGAGTTTCAGACTCACAGGTGATCATCAGCTGGTACTGACTTACAAAAGAAAAAAAAAAAAAAAAAAGTTAAGATACCTGTGTTTGGTCCCTGGGTTCACCCCCTTAGACTGCAGGCTGTTTCACTGCATCCCCCACCTTCAGCCCACATCACTGATGCAAAGGGGAGTGGCAAGGAAGAGTAGGGACCAAGCAGTGGGTGCAAAGGGACAGAGCAAAGAGCAGCCGCAGGTTTCCATGGCTACCAAGGAAGATCAGGGCCAATCATCTCCCATCTTCTTGAAAGACACATTTCTAGCTGCTTTTTCTCAGATCTTGCCAAAAAAGTCACTGCTCCATTCTCTTAGAAGATGTCACTGAACTTTGGTTCAAGGTTTGTGAAAGCAGGAGGAGAGGAATGCTGTTTATTGTGCATTTCATATTTACTAGGTCTGCTGTGGTGTCTTTTACCACCAGAAACCCTTTTATTTCACATGTCTACTGTCAATGTGGCTGTTATTTGACACCGGTGGAAATGGAAACGCAGAGTTTAACTGACTTGCCCAACGGCTCAGAACTAGCAAGGGGCAGAGATGGAACAGGAACCAAGACCTATTGACCTCCAAACTCAACGTTTCCTCCGTTGCATCACATTGCCTCTAAAGGAAGGGGGCTTCCTCAAACCTCTGTGTACCTTCCTCTTCACCTCTTTCTCCTGATTCTCAGATTGTACCTGAGAAGTAACGGGAAATAAGGCTCTGCCTGATGTTCCATAAACCCCCTGCCACAGTTAAATCTGCCTGCTCCTTTCCTCGTATCAAGCTGCATGCATTCCCTACACCTATGTGTTGTCCTGCCTACTTTTCTTAACATGTCAAAGGGAGACCAACTTTTCAAGACCAGAGAACTCCCATCTCCTGGAAGTCTGCCCTAAGCATCGCCAACTCACAGGAACGCCAAATTCCCCTTAACTCCTGCCACATGTATCATCTGTTTTAATTTGAATCACAGAAACGCAGGATCGCAGGGGACTAAAAGGGCTTTGGCCCTAACATATAACATAGTTTCCTACAATGCTCCCCTCCATGGTCATCCAACCTGTGTTTGAATATCCCCTAAACTGGGAGCTGATTAGCTCAAATGAAAACCCACTTAATTGCTGCTGCTGCTGATAATCTTTTCTTTTAAAGCACTCACTATGTATGACACGTAGTGCAAAATATTTTACAGATTATCACTTGAGTCAATCAATCATAAAGTTTTGTTAGCTCCTCATTTTACAAATAAGAAAATTGAGTTTAGCCCAAGTCTAGAAGGCTATTGAGCCCCAAAGAATTCAAATCCACATCTAGATCCCAAAGTGCAAAGTCTAAAGCACAGTAGATTAAAAGTAAAAATGGGGACACTGGAGGTTAGAGAAACCCGCTGCATTATTTTCTGGCTGACCTTCAAAAAGTCTCATTATCCCAATCCATAAAATGTGAATGGCATCTACTCCACAGGGTCATCAGAAAGATTAGGTAGGAAAATATACATTGCATAGTAGGTGCTCAATGCATAGTAACTTTTATCATCATCATCATTAAATATAAGACCAATAAATGTAGAGACTGACCTTTGAATCCAGGAAACTACCTGTATAAATTCAGGATGGGTCAGAAGTGGGAAAAAGATCATGTGGTCAGAAGGGCAGTGAGTTTCTACTAAGAGAAAGTTCAAACACATACAGAGTAACTGCTGTGTGCTAAGCCTCTCCTGGGTCCTTTGCATCCAGTATTCAGTTTGCTCTTCACAACAACCCTTGGGTCCCCAAGGGTGGACCCTTGGGAAGAGCAGGGAAGTGGAGCTTAGGGAGGAGAAATGGTTTACTCAAGGTCACATGCCTAGTAAGCTGCAGAGCTGGTAATGTCACTCAGGTCTGGGTGATGCTCTAAGCAAGACACAGACCAGCGGTCCATGGTCTGAAGACAGTAACCAGGGTTAGACTGGAGATTGTGTCAGGGGAGGACACCAGAGGAAGGATACAGGATATTCAGCCTTGAAACAAGGAAGATTCAGGAAGAGAATAAAAGAAGAAAAGAGGAAAAAGTGTTCCCGTGAAGCGTTTCTGCCCAAATGCATTTCCGTACGGAGGCCTCTACCCATTTCAGGCTGACATTCTGGGCCTAAACCTTGCAAACCTGCTGGCTGAAAGGTGCCACCTCCAACAGAACAACAGTGGTCTTTGCCCAAGGGCCACGCTAGACCCACATTCTGTCTCGTCCTTCAGAGACAAGGGCAGGCCTGAGGGTGCTGTGCAAAGAGCTCTGTTCTGGAAATCTAGAGACCAAACTTGAACACCACTCTGCCACCATTCACTATGAAACCTTCGGAAAATCGCTCTCTTCTCTGGACTTCTGTCTCCCCGCCTATAACAGGAGAAATCCAGTCATTCAATGAATATTTACTGAGAGTCCATTCTTCACTGAGCTCTGTGAGTAGGGGATCTAGAGATCAGAGTCATCAAGGGCCTCAACGTCCAGTGGGGTAGCAGGTCCCCAAACAGGGAAAATAATGCGAGGGGATCACCATGGTGGCAGAGGGCAGTGCAGGTTTGGAGGTCAGAGAATCATTCCTCAGAGCTGAGGCTTGTAACGGGAGAGTTAGCCAAGTAGGAAAACAGAGCCTGTGCTCCAGGAGAATGGAACAGCAAAGGTGAACAGGGCATTGCACGTAAACTGGAATGGCAGGAGGTACCTGTAGTAAAATGCAGGCAGAAGGAGCAAGAGAGGTAGTAAGGGGCACACAGAGAAAGGCACGGTCCACTGCCAGGAGAGCGGGCTTTATCTGAGATGATATAGTCAGCCCTCTGAGGCCAGCTCTCCTGGCACTGTGCAAAGCTAAAACATGCCCTCATTTATTCACTTTGTCCACAAAGATGTTCTAGGTATCTACTAAGTGCCAAACATTGTGTTGGGTGCTGGGGATGCTGCAGGAACTTCATAGTCTCAAGGGGTGGGATCCAAAGACCTTGTGACAAAGGATGAGATCTACAACTGTACCTCTGGAGTGGAGGGCACGGAGAGGCACTGGGTGAGAGGCACAAAACTTACCCTGCAAAGACACTCTGTAACACACCAGAGGACGTTTACACCAGAGGAGGCTGAAGAACATCCTGGATAGAATTTGAGAACCTGAAGCTTGGGGATAAATCATTCTTCAAGTGTATGGATGCAAATAAGCATAAATCGCCTGAAATCAAAGAAAGACCTGGTTTGGAGAAAAGGAAAGAGGGCGAGTGGACAAAGGGAGGCAGCTTCTAAAATGGCTCCCAGGGGCTTCCCTGGTGGCGCAGTGGTTAGGAATCTGCCTGCCAATGCAGGGGACACGGGTTCGAGCCCTGGTCCGGCAAGATCCCACATGCCACGGAGCAACTGAGCCCGTGCGCCACAACTGCTGAAGCCCGCACGCACCGAGAAGCCCCTGCTCGCCGCAACTAGAGAAAGCCCGCACATAGCGATGAAGACCCAACGCGGTGAAAAATAAATAAATTAATTAATTAAGAAAAACAAAGCCAAAAACGGCCCCCAGTGGTTCCCGCCTCCTGGTAATCACACCCGGGTGTAATCCCCTCCCCCCTACAGACTTGCTTCTATCAGGTCGTCTGTAGCAAAATTATGGTATGTCACTTCCAACAGTAGGGTGGGTACAAAAAGATTGTGCCTTCCTTTTTTCTTACACTCTTTTCCCTCTTCTCATTTTCTTGCTCTGCTGAAGCCAGATGTTATGTTGTGAGCTGCCCCCTAGAGAGGCCCACAAGACAAGGAGCTGAGGGTGGCTCATGGAACAGATCCTGCAACAACCTCATGAGGAAGCTGGGAAGAAGGTCCTTCCCCAGGGAAGCCTGGAGAGGAGACCACAGCCCTGCTTGACAACATCCCTGTAATCTCAAGAGAAACCCTGAGCCGGAGGACAGGTTACGTGGTGCCTGGACCCCTGACTCAGAGAATAAACGTTGGTTGAGATAATAAACGTTAATAGATAAATGCCGGCTGAGATAAGAAATGAGAGGATACCCATTTGCTGTTTTAACCTGCTAATGCTGGGACAATTTGTTACATAGGAACAGATAACTAGTCCTGGGGCCTACTTGAATGAATGACTGAGAGAGGCTGCAGAGTCCGCATCCCTAGCAGGAAACTCGGGCTCCTTCAGGTTCAGAAGAGACCTCCAGTCGTTGCAAAAAGGTTGCCTGAGCACTTGTGTGTGCTATGCCCTGGGCAAGTCTCAGGACTCGCCAGGGAGCTGGGCACGGCCCAAACCTGCAGGGGCACAGTCAGGTACACGAGAAGGTTAGGAGAAGACGTAATTGCACCGTGCCTGGATGACTGCTAGGTTGTTTTCTAAACTCTTCACACCCTAGAGAGAGCTGAGAGGAAGTGAGAGGCTGAAGCATGCTTGACAAAACCAGGGCTGGCTGCACAGGGGAGGAAGCTCCTTTTATCTGTATAAAGGCCTCTCTTCTCTCTCTCTCTCTGCAAGATCCTGTGTTCACACACTGATCCCAGAAGTGAAGTTGGTGAAAGGGAAGGCTTATGAGCTTTGCAGTCAGACCAATTAAGCTTGAAACCCAACTCAATAATTTCTCAACAATGTGAACTTAGGAAGTCAATAAAAAAGAAGGGTTAAGATCATAGCCCTTAACTTCGCACCGAGCTGGGATCAGGCACTGGCACTGCCCATTACTACTTGAAGTTGCCCGTTCAATATGATCTTTCTATGTTTCAGTGTCCCCATTTATAAAACAGGAATAATTAAAATGCCTACTTCACAAGATTACTTGAGTGAAAACAAAACGTTTTCAGCACAGTGGCTGATGATAAGAAAGGCGCAATAATAGCGAGTAACGCTGGGAAAGTTACTTAACTTTTTATGTGTCTTTATGCATGTAAAGTTCTCAGCACCTTGTACGGTATATACTGAGTGTTCTTAGCTGCTCTACCTGTTAATGTTACTAGCGGAGGCCTTGGACCCAGTGATTTGTCAGGCTTCCTCCTAGACTAATGGCTGGCCAGCAATGATGCATTCAAGTCACACATCCTTGTGTATTTATAAAAATGCTCCCTAGCCCACCCCCAGGGGCACTTAGTTCCTTGTGCTGGGATGGAAGGACACATTATTTCTGCAGCAGGAGCTGTGCAGAGGCATCACTCAGATAGAGATGGCAGGGACACAGTAGCAGTGGTTCCCTAAGTAACTGTAATTCAGGTGCTACACACACCTGGAGCTTCCTGCCTGTACCGTTAAACTTATGGGACAGCAATAATAGTAACAACATTAGCGCATATTTATTATTATTATTTTTTTTTTTTTTTTTTTTTTTGCGGTACGTGGGCCTCTCACTGCTGTGGCCTCTCCGGTTGCGGAGCACAGGCTCCGGACGCGCAGGCTCAGCGGCCATGGCTCACGGGCCCAGCGGGCCGGGGCACGAACCCGCGTCCCCTGCATCGGCAGGCGGACTCCCAACCACTGCACCACCAGGGAAGCCCAGCGCATATTTATTTATACAGTGTCCACATCTGAACACCCTAAAGAGCTAAAATAGAAGCCCTACTCAATTTCAGAGAAATCTATGTATATATGTGAGGATGTGAATATATGTGTAAGTGTTTAAGAATTGAGATTAGGATGTATGTATGCTTAGAGTAGAAGTTAACAGCAGCCCTGGGAATCATAACTATGACTTTCTTCTTCCCCTTCAATCATCAACCAGGGCCACCATTAGCAACGCTGCAGATGGAGCCAACACAGAAACAGATGTGGCCCCCACGCTCATGAATTTCTCCATCTGGTGGGGGAGGGCATTGACAGATGTGAATATATCACGTGCACTCTGCTTCATGCTAGAGTGGAGAACAGGGTGGGATGAGGGACCTCTTTTAGCAAGGGACAGTTAAGCCCAGTCCTGATAGGGGGAGGAAGGGTGTGCCAAGCAGCAGGATGGATGTTCCAGGGGGGAATGCAGTGGAAACAGTGATGTGTGACATGAGGTGAGGATGGATAGGCGGGCAGGAACATGCAAAGCTCTGAAGGCCAGGTTAAGAGGTTTGCTCTTAACCCTAAGGAACAGGAGAACAACTAAAAGGTGCTGAGAAGGAGGGGGCGTGACGAAGTTGCGGGTTATGCTGCTCAGTCTGGCTGCTGGGGGGCAGAGGTGTCATGACCAGAGTGGTGGTGAGAAGAAACAGGTGGCATGACTTAATTGTGGTGGCAACACTGGGGCTGGAGAAACGTCATCAAATGCAAAGCACGTCTGAAGGCAGAGTTGCCGGCTTGTGATGGGTCAGAAAGGGAAAGGGATAAGTCGGCTTTTGACACCTCCACCCAAACCGCACTTTCAGGCAGAATCTCTTCAACAGGTCATCTCATTGTCACAGAGAAGCACACAGAATCTCCTAGTAAGAGGATGTTGTGTTCTTCTTATTTCAGGGCTGAAGACAGTATTTCCCATTCTCCTCTCTAGTTTTGATTATTCATGAATCATTCCATTGTTTATTTATTCTTTGATCAACAAATATGTACCGAGTTTCTGTATTTCCTCTATGGGCCAGACTATGGGAGATGCAGGGAAAGACAAGATAGCAATTCCTAGGAGATACATCCCAGGTTGGTCAGTGGGACTGGAGCAATGGCACACTGGAACCGGCTCCAGCTGACTCAAGAGAGCTAATTGTTAAATATTCAGGGATGCTGCTTGGTAGTTGTTAAATCTATGACTTGAAATGACATGGTAGGAGAATGTACACCACAGAAATAAGCAAATGCTATAAATTAGGCTTTTTACATTTTCTCAGGGAGCCAGCCTGCCAGCATACCACTGGGTTAGAACAAGTTGCCTCAATGGGGCTGACAGTCTGTGGGTTCATCTTCCAAGTTCAGAGAATTCAGAAATATGTGCAGAAGCCTAGGTCACAGTTACAAAGTACACACCAATCCTTTTTAAGAACTCTAAGCATTTTAGGGCCAGATCGTAGACTAGAGTCAGACAGACCTGGGTGTGTATCCTGCTGTGAGCACTTACTGAAGATCCAGACCAGGCAGTCTACCTTACCATTTTGACTTTCATTCCCCTGCCTTTAAATTGGGGACAATGTATACATACTATACGCTTGTGAGTGCTTTGCACAGTGCCTGGTATTTAGTAAGCACTCAATGAATGCTATGCATTATTATTACTGTTCTTTTTCTTCCCCTATTATTTTCTAGCCTCTTCTCCCAACCCATTTCACTCTTGATTATCCTTAGTAGCATCCAGCCTTAACTTATACACTCCCTGGAGCAGGAATCTCACAACCCTCACTGCAACCCATTCCATCTCTAGTCAGCTCTGAGTATAAGAAAGATAATTTTGTAACCAGAAGACAATGTAATTTCTACCAATAGTATTCATTTATCTAACAATGTGTTGTGAAAATATTTGCTACATCCACATTAAATCATTCAAGTGACATCAAGGCTATAGACCAAAACAATCAACAGTACAATATAAACTGTGTCTACTCTGCTGATGAACTTGTAAAAGGAGACCACTGGCTCTGGGACCAGAAGACCTGGGTTTAAATTCCAGCTTGATATTTACTAGCTGTGTGATTTCAGGCAAATTATGTAACCTCTCTTTGCTTTAATATCCTCATCTGTATATTCACACTCTGTAGGTATTTGTCAAAGATCAACTTAATCAACATGTCTTCCATGTTTACAAAAGTATCTGATAAATATAAGCTAAACATGCCTCATGGTGGTTAAGAATCCGCCTGCCAATGCAGGGGACACGGGTTCAATCCCTGGTCCGGGAAGATCCCACATGCCGCAGAGCAACTAAGCCCGTGCGCCACAACTACTGAGCCTGTGCTCTAGAGCCCGCAAGCCACAACTACTGAGCCCACGTGCCATAACTACCGAAGTCCGCGCGCCTAGAGCCTGTGCTCCGCAACAAGAGAAACCACCGCAATGAGAAGCCCGCGCACCATAACAAAGAGTAGCCCCCACTCGCCGCAACTAGAGAAAGCCCGCGCACAGCAACAAACACCCAACGCAGCCAAAGAAAAGTAAATAAATAAAATAATTTTTTTTAAATTGTGTATTATGCACATTATGTGATTTGTTGTATAAATTATTGATGCCAGTCCAGGCTGTGGCTTGTTTACATTCTCTGAACAAGAAAATAAATACTGTCATCCTTGAACTCTCAGTGGGAGAATGAAGATGGGGAGAAGGTCCTCAGTTCAGTCCTCAGAAGACTTTCTTGCCCCTGGGCAAGAAGAGGAGGAGGAAGGAAGAGAAGAGGGAAGGAAATATTTGGAGCCATCTAGTCTAATAGTTTCTTTACCCACATTATTATGCTTCAATCTCACTGTAACACTGTCAGTACTTCTACAGGTCAGGGAAGCTGTGTTACTTGCCCGAAGCCTTGAAGGTACTAAAGTGGGGTGGAGCTGGGACTCTACACCAGGTTGAAGTTCAAAGGATGAGCTCTCCCTGTGCAGTATGTTGAACTCTGCACAGCAGGGAGCATGACCCCATTTGGGGCCAAGTCCATCAGGACTGGCCCCACAATGAGGCTGCTAAGTGGCCCGGCCTGCCCCCAACACCATTCTCATGGACTTAAGGTGTCATCCACCCCTGCCTACCTGCCTGATCCAGTCACCATTAGAGCATCTTCTCACCTTTCAGGAGCACAGGACCACCACTACCGCTAGACAGCCACTCTTAAACCAATAACCGATACCTAGACCTTAGAAAGCAGCTCTCTTTCAATCATATCTTCACCTTATTGAGCAGATCCAGCTTTGCTTGCTCCCTAGCTCAGAATGCCCTACAGGGCTTGCTGTAAATACAGTGCTCTGGCCCCATGATAAGACCTACTGAACAAGACTCTCTGGGGTGAGGTCCAGAAATCTGATATTTAAACTTTTTTTTTTCCTCCTAGAATTGTTCACCATTATTCCTGCAGATGGAAATTCAAAGAAAGGTACTATTAAATCAACTATACTCCACTAAAAATTAATTTTAAAATATTCCTATTAAAAAACCCATAGAGATTCTCATTAGTTATCTCTATTTTATACATAGTATCAAATGTGTATATATGTCAATCCCAAGCTCCCAATACATCCCAACCCCCCCCCCTTCCCCCCTTGGTATCCGTACGTTTGTTCTCTCCGTCTGTGTTTCTATTTCTTCTTTGTAAATAAGATCATCTATACCAATTTTTTCAGATTCCACATATATGTGTTACTATACGATATTTGTTTTTCTCTTTCTGACTTACTTCACTTTGTATGACAGTCTCTAGGTCCATCCACATCTCTACAAATGACCCAATTTTGTTCCTTTTAATGGCAAAAATTAAAAAAAAATTGGGCTTCCCTGGTGGCGCAGTGGTTGAGAGTCACCTGCCAAGCCAGGGGACATGGGTTCGTGCCCCGGTCCGGGAAGATCCCACATGCCGCGGAGTGGCTGGGTCCCTGAGCCATGGCCACTGAGCCTGTGAGTCCGGAGCCTGTGCTCCGCAACGGGAGAGGCCACAACAGTGAGAGGCCCGCGTACCGCACAAATAAATAAATAAATAAATAAATAAAAATTAAAAAAAATTAAAATTCACATATTCAGAGGAAAAAAAATAAAAAGAAAAAACCAAAACATATAGAGATGAGCTATACATTCAATGGAATCTACACTCAAGCCCCAAG
>RJWK010040883.1:0-19792 GCA_004363435.1 Platanista minor | reverse complement strand
TAATAGCAACAATGAAAAGTTCTAGTTTACCCAACTTTTATTCCTAGAAGGTTTACATCACAAAGTTCCACTTCATTCACATTTGGGTGCTTAAAACACTTTCTTCTGACTCTGTGAAGGAATGATTACTTTAGCACAAGAATAAAGGATAGTATTTTAAAATGTCTTTTAAATATGATTCATTGATGATGTTACTAACAGTAAATAGAATTAAAATAAGTCAATCAATAGAAGTACATTTCATGATAGGACTTTGAATTTTTTATGAAATGCAGTGATTCACTGAAGAACATTAAATGAACAATGTAAAATGAACAGGCAGTTTTATAAGGTGGCAAGATAATTAACTATTGAATTGTCTCTATTACTTTACTGTAATTGCACCAGAGGTGCCTTTTAAAAGATTAACATGTGCTCATTGTGTTACTGAACTGCCGGATAATTTATTTGTTTTTAATATTGTTCAAAACAAAATAAAGATCTTTCACACAAACTATAGCTGTTTGTTCTTCATTTTTAAGTATGAATATTAGGCATTCTTTTTCAAAAACTGCTTTTCCTTACAGAAGAGGTTAAGAAAAAATATAGCATCTAGTTGTCCATTACAAAAACGCCAGTGTTTTCTTTAAACGTTTCAGTTGCAGACTGGCTTTCCTGCTGCTCAGTTCAATACCATCTTCCCCTGTCTTCTTGTGCTGAAAGGGACGCAAAATTAATTTCATAAAACTAAGCCATGCATACTTCAGAAGTTAAAACTTCTAAGTGAGAAAAGCCAGAGTGTGTCACTAAATCAGATAATTGGATTCTGAAACTGCTATGAGCCCAGATCCTGATTTCATTTGTCAAATTATGTTTTTCTTACAGAAATAACACACGTCCTAGAGCAAAGAATATCTTTGTCTCCCACGTACATTAAGCCAGTAGCTCACGAAACAGGTCAAACATACAGACAAACCCAAAACTCAACAAACTAGTAAGGTGGTGTTGTCTGAAACACTCCTTCCTGGCCTTATGTGTTGAATTTTGCCCCACCTAGATGCTGTGGAGGAATTGTGAGTTACAAAGATTGAACTAGAATGATGGCAGTAAAATGAGAATTGGCAGCAGTGCCTCCCCACTAAGGTTCTGGTTGCCAAGGGCACATCCCATCCCTCTCCCTCCCCCAGAGCTAGCACTTGATTGACTGCTCACCTCTTCTCTATCCAAGTCAATCATATCAGTCTATTAAATATCTATTTTTGATAACACTGTACGTTGAATTAAGTACTATAGTGAATAGAAAAACTAATTGGATGCTACCTAGAAGAGAGAAAATACTTATCCAGAATAGCCAGGTAGGACTTCCCAGGTGGCACAGTGGTTAAGAATCTGCCTGCCAATGCAGGGGACATGGGTTCAAGCCCTGGTCTGGGAAGATCCCACATGCCGCGGAGCAACTAAGCCCATGCGCCACAACTACTGAGCCTGCGATCTAGAGTCCATGAGCCACAACTACTGAGCCCGCATGCCACAACTACTGAAGCCTGTGCACCTAGAGCCCACTCTCCACAACAAGAGAAGCCACCGCAGTGAGAAGCCCCTGCTCACTGCAACTAGAGAAAGCCTGTGTGCAGCAACGAAGACCCAACGCAGCCAAAAATTAATTAATTAAAAAATAAATGGATATTTAAGGGAAAAAAACCCAAAATAGCCAGGTAAAGTGCAGTACAGGTTTCTCCTGGAATCTGAGAGTAGAGCTTTCCTACCAAACCTTGCTTAAGCCAAAATTGGGTAACACTAACAGATGCACAGAATAAATAAGAGAAAGCACAGGTGCTCATAGACACAGTTCAAAGCTATGGATGCTGGATGCTGAGATGCTAAGTGTGGTTCCAGGAAGGAGCTTGGCAGTGTCACTCTCACTGCTCTGGGTGGTGCTGCCTCTATAATGGCTCATGGCAAAACAAACACTGAGGGCTATTTTGGCTTTTAGCCTTTTTTTGTAAAAGCAAAAATCCTGTGGGATTTCTTTCAGTTAGTGAAAACAGGTACTAATGTAGGTTTTTGCAAAAGTGAAGTGGTGTAAAGCAGCCTTTCGAAAAGCAGCGGATACCTGTATAGTGTAAGAATCCTTAGAGTGGTTGCAATAAAGTGCTTTAGGAGTTTAACAGAAGGAAAGATCATTTCCACCCAGGGATCTAGAGGATGTGTTTTTAGCGGAGGTACTATTTGAAGCACAGCCTTTAAGAAGAATGGACTCCCCCAGAGAGCAATCAGAAGTGAGGAGAGGGGGGCTAGTCCAGGCAAAGAAATAGCATGAGCAGAGACTCAGAGATCAGAAAGAGTAGGTCACGTCTGAGAAATTGTACGTAGGCCTATATTTTTGGAGGGAGGGCAACGCTACAGGAGTGTGGGCCTTCTGCCTAGAAGGGTGCTTGGGAAACAAAATATGGGAAGCCTTGAATGTCAGCTGAAGGGCACTCAAATGTATGAACTGCTTATTTTGTGCCAGATCCTATATTAGATTCACATACATGTGTCATTCAATCTTTGCAGAAAAAAAGAAGTAAGTGCCAGTATGCCTGTTTTTACAGAAGAGAACTCAACTCTGAAAGTGTCCATTCCTTGCTCAGAATCACAGGGCTAGTAAATGCCAGAATCATACTGAACTTGGGCGGCCTAGCTGTAAAGTCCATGCTCTCTGCAACACCACCATGCTCCTAATAGACCCAATTCCACAGGACACAGGGCTCAATGGTCACCAGATTCTATCAGTCCTACCTGAAAATATCTGACCATGACCCATTTCTAAGGCTAATCGTCTCTCATCCTACCTGCTGTCATAGCCTCTGTTGTTAGACTACCAGCTTCTCACTGGTCCTGGCTTTATATATCCCTCCACTGCTGCAGTTATTTTTCTGCAAGATTTCATTCTCCGAACTGTCGCCAGAGCAACACTGCACGCAGGTAAATTACTAATTGGCACCTAAGGCCCTTCACGATGAGGCCCAATCTGTTTTTCCATCCTTAAATTGCAGGACACCTAACCCCACGTATACGCTAGGCACCCCAACCTTTTTTTTCTTTTTAATTGGGGTATAATTGTTTTACAGTGTTGTGTTAGTTTCTACTGTACAGTGGAGTTCCCTGTGCTATACAGCAGGTTCTCATTAGTTATCTATTTTATACATATTAGTGTATACATGTCAATCCCAATCTCCCAGTTCATCCCACCCTCCCCTTCCCCGCTTGGTGTCCGTTTGTTCTCTACATCTGTGTCTCTATTTCTAGGCACACCAACCTTTCCCCAAAATATCACCCTTTCTACACAAGACCTCTCAGAATCAGCAGCAAGGGGAAGGGGCAAGGGAGATGAAGTGTGTGTATTTTGTATTCTGGCCAAAATTCCTCAGAAATTACTCTAATCCCTACATTGTTCTGAGACAAATTATGTTTGTTTGACAAGATCAACAAACACAGACCTTTCTGTTTTGCCCAAACCTGCTGACAAGGTCTCCAATTTCCTGCTCTATGTCTCATTAGTAATTAGCCATAATTAGAACCACTTGTCAGGACTGGTTAGGCAAGGTTAGAACTCTTTGTCCTCCTGAAACTTGTTAACTGAGGAGAAAAACATTTCCTGTTCAGATACCTGAGACTTCTCCTGCTTGCAGAACAACCCCCAGAAGCCACTGTTCACCCCTTTCCATGAAGGTCTAAGGCAAAACCTCCTGAGTGAAAGAAACACTCTGATAGTCAGATCCGGGGAGCTGTCTATATTGCAACAGCCAGAATAATCAACCTCTTTTTTTTTTTTTTGCAGTACGCGGGCCTCTCACTGTTGCGGCCTCTCCCGTTGCGGAGCACAGGCTCCGGACACGCAGGCTCAGTGGCCATGGCCCACGGGCCCAGCCACTCCGCGGCATGCGGGATCTTCCCGGACCGGGGCACGAACCCGCGTCCCCTGTGTCAGCAGGCGGACTCCCAACCACTGCGCCACCAGGGAAGCCCTCAACCTCTTTACTTGTCCAGTTTTTGTTGCTGATAGAAGCCACCCAATATTCCCTGACAGGTAGGCAGGTGCTCCATCTGGAGTCAACAGAGAAGTTCTGGGGAAGGTTGTGAGCAACTGTTTTACCTCAGCTTGACTCAGCCCCTGGCCACAGGAATGTTATACAGAACTGATGTGTCTGGGCCTCCCTTGGCTGACTCTGCCCTCACCCAATCACTGTGTCAGACTAACTTCACCCCTGCACAGCCAACACACATATACACACAGTACAGCACCAATGAAGAAGACAACAATTGAAGTAAAAAATACACTGGAGGAAATCAACAGGAGATGAGACGATATGGAGGAATGGATCAGCGACTAGGGAGACAAAGTAATGGGAACCACACAAGGTGAGCAGAAAGTAGAAAAAAGAATTTTTAAAATGAGGATACTTTAAGAGACCTCTGGGACAATATCAATCATACTAACATTCTCATCATAGGAGTTCCAGAAGGAGATGAGAAAGAGAAAGGGGCAGGAAACTTATTTGAATAAATAATAGCTGAAAAATTCCTTAACCTGGGGGAAAAAACAGACATCTAAGTCCAGGAAGCAAACAGAGTCCCAAACAGATGAACCAAAAGAGGTCTACACCAAGACACATTGTAATTAAATAGCAAAAAATAAATATAAAGAGAGACTCTTAAAAGCACCAAGAGAAAAGCAACTACTTACACACAAGGGAACTCCCATAAGACTATCAGCTGACTTCTCAGCAGAAACTCTGCAGGCCAGAAGGGAGTGACATGCTATATTCAAAGTGATGAAAGGAAAAAAACCTACAAGCAAGAATACTCTACCCAGCAAAGTTATCATTCAGATTTGAAGGAGAGATGAAGAGTTTTACAGACAAGCCAAAGCTAAAAGTGTTCAGCATTACTAAAGCAGCTTTACAAGAAATGTTAAAGAGAATTCTCTAAGTGGAAAAGAAAAGGCCACAACTAGAAGTATAAAAATTATGAAAGGAAAAAACATCTCATTGGTAAAGGCATAATACATTCAAGGTTGTAGATCAACTACTTATAAAACTAGTAAGAACATTAAAAGACAAAAGGAGTAAAATCATCTATATTCACAATAAGTAGTTAAATAATACACAGAACAAAAAGAGGTAAAATTTGACGTCAAATACATTAAAAGTCGGGGGAAGGAGTAAAAAGGTAGTGTTGTTATAATGCATTCAAACTTAAGAGATTATCAATTTAAAATAATTATATATATATATATATAATTCATATATCTATATAATATATAATCATATATATGTTTATATATGTGTAATTTATACAATAATATACTTATATGTATATATGTGTATGTGTGTTTATATATAAACTTTATGGTAATCACAAAATGAAAACTTACAGATACACACACAAAAAAGAGAAAGGAATCCAAACATAACAGTGACATAGTCATCAAATTATAAGAGAAGAGAGCAAAAGAAGAAGGAACAAAAAAGAAATACAAAAAACAACCAGAAAACATTTAAAAATGTCAATAAGTGCCTACCTATCAATAATAACTTTAATTGTAAATGGATTAAATGCTCCAGTCAAAAGTCACAGAGTGGCTGCATGGATAAAAAATCAAGACTCATATATAAGCTGCCTAAAGAGACTCACTTCACATCTAAAGACACACAAAGACTGAAAGTGAGGCGATGGGAAAAGGTATTCCCTGCAAATGGAAAAGAAAAGAAAGCTGGGGTAGCAAACTTACATGAGAAAAAATAGACTTTAAAACAAAGACTGTAACAAGAGACAAAGAAGGCCATTACACAAGGTAAAGGGATCAATCCGACAAGAAGATATAACAACTATAAATATATATACACCCAACATAGGAACACCTAAATACATAGAGCAAATATTAACAAATATAAAAGAGGAAATTTATAGTAACACAATAACGGTAAGGGACTTTAATACCTCACTTACTTCAACGGACAGATCATTCAGACAGAAAATCAATAAGGAAATACTGGCCTTAAATGACACATTAGATCAGATGAACTTAATAAATATATATAGACCATTTCATCCCAAAGCAGCAGAATACATATTCTTTGCAAGTGCCCATGGAACATTCTTCTGGATAGATCACATGCTAGGCCACAAAACAAGTCTCAAAAAGTTTAAGAAGATTAAAATCATATCAAGCATCTTTTCTGACCACATAAACACAAACACATGGAGTTTAAACAACATGCTACTAAACAACCAATGGGTCAACAAAGAAATCAATGTGGAAATAAAAAAATACCTGGAGATAAATCAAAATGGAAACAAAATGATCCAAAATCTATGGGACACAGCAAAAGCAGTTCTAAGGGGGAATTTTATAGTGATATAAACCTACCTCAGGAAACAAGAAAAATCTCAAATGAACAAACTAACCTTACATCTAATGAGCCAGAAAAAGAACAAAGAAAACCCAAAGTTAGTAGGAGGAAAGAAATAATAAAGATCAGAGCAGAAATAAATAAAATAGAGATTAAAAAACCAATAGATAAGATCAATGAAACTAAGAGCTGATTCTTTGAAAAGATAAACAAAATTGATAAACCTATAGCCAGACTCATCAAGAAAAAAAGAGAGACGGCCCAAATAAAATAAAAAAATGGAAGAGGGGAAGTTAAACTGACACCACAGAAATACAAAGAATCATAAGAGATTACTATGCACAACTATACTCCAATAAAATGGACAACCTAGAAGAAATAGATAAATTCCTAGAGATGTACAATCTTTCAAGAATGAATCAGGGACTTCCCTGGTGGCACAGTGGTTAAGAATCCGCCTGCCACTGCAGGGGACATGGGTTAGAGCCCTGGTCTGGGAAGATCCCACAAGCTGCGGAACAACTAAGCCCGTGTGCCACAACTACTGAGCCCGCGTGCCACAACTACTGCACCCCGCGTGCCTAGAGCCTGTGCTCCGCAACAAAGAGAAGCCAACACAATGAGAAGCCCACACACTGCAACAAAGAGTAGCCCTTGCTCGCCACAACTAGAGAAAAGCCCGTGCACAGCAACTAAGACCCAACGCAGCCAATAAATAAATTAATTAATTAATTTAAAAAAAAAGAATGAATCAGGAAGTAACAGAAAATATGAACAGACCAATTACCAGTAATGAGATTGACTCAGTAATAATAAAACTCCCCCAAAACAAAAGTCCTGGGCCAGATAGTGTCACAGGTGAATTCTACAAAACATTTAAAGAAGAGTTAGGTCCTTCTCAAATTATTCCAAGAAAACTGAAGAGGAAGGAACACCTCCAAACTCATTCTATGATGGATTAAGGGCTCAAAAGATCTGAAGCCATAAAACTCCTAGAAGAACATAGGCAGTACCCTCTTTGACAATGGTCTTGGCAATTTTTTCTTTTATGTCTCAGGCAAGAGCAACAAAAGAAAAATAAACAAACGGGACTACACCAAATTAAAATCTTTTGTATAGTAAAAGAAGCTATCAACAAAACAAAAAAGCAGCCCACTGAGTGGGAGAAGATATTTGCAAACAATATATCCAATATGGGACTAATATCCAAAATATAGAAAGAACTCATACAAACTCAACATCAAAAAAAACAAACAATCCAATTCAAAATGAGCAGAGGACCTGAAGAGACATTTTTCCAGAAAAGATATTCTAATGGCCAACAGACACATGAAAAGATTCTCAACATCACTAATTATCAGGGAAATACAAATCAAAACCACAATGGGATATCACCTCACACCAGTCAGAATGGCTATCATCAAAGCAATGACAAAGAACAAGTGTTGGCAAGGATGTGGAGAAAAGGAAACTCTCGTGCACCGTTGGTAGAATGTAAATTGGCACCGCTACTATGGAAAAATGTATGGAGAGTCCTCAAAAATTTAAAACAGAATTACCATGTGATCCAACAATTTTGCTTCTGGGCATTTATCCAAATAAAACAAAAATACTTCTTCAAAAAGATATATGCACCCCAATGTTCACTGTAGCATTATTTACAATACCCAACACATGCAAGCAACCTAAGTGTCCTCTGATAGATGAATGGATAAAGAAGATGTGGTATACATATACAATGGAATATTACTCAGCCATTAAAAAAAAGAAATATTGCAATTTGTGACAACATGGATGGATCTAGAGAGTATTATGCTATGTGAAATAAGTCAGACAGAGAAAGCCAAATACTGTATGATCTCGCTTATATGTGGAATCTAAAATACAAAACAAACAAAATGAAAACAGACTCACAGATACAGAAAACAAGCCAATGGTTGTCAGAGGGGAGGGTGGTGGAAGGGCAAAATAGGTGAAGAGGGTTATGAGGTACAAACCTCCACTTAAATAAGAAATAAGCCATGCAGATGTCATATACAGCATAAGTAATAATATTGCAATAAATTTGTAGGGAGACAGATGGTTATTAGACTTGCTGTGGTGAACATTTTATAATGTATGCAAATATCAAATAACTATGTAGCACAGCTAAAACTAACATAATATTGTATATCAACTATATTTCAACACAAAATTAAAATAGAAGTCTTTTCTAACTCCCATCTATGGGTCTCCTATTTTACCCTTCTTTTTACATTATTATTACATACTTCTGCTTCTTCGTATTTTTAGTAACATTTTATGTTGGTCATTGTGTTTAACTAATAGAGGCTCCAGGTAATACCTCCCATCAAGTGATGACTCTTCCTTTCTTTTGTCAGATAGCATGAAAGGCAAGTAAATCCAATCAGGTCTTGAGCTGGGTTGCAGACTTAGGAGGATTTAGTCCATCTCTGGTTCATTCCCATTCTTCAGGATTGGTCCACTAGGGTTTTTGATTGGTATCCTGGATATTTTCTTTCTTCTTAGCCTTGAAAATTCTGCCTTTTGCAAATCTAAACTTAGTTCCTACCCTTTGCAGGTTCAAAATATGGCAAGTGTCTGGAAGTGGAAACCTGTTGTGTGTTTGTTTCAGGCTCCCTCCCCCTCCGATGGGACTTCATCTCCAACGCTCTGCAAGACAACTGAATGTTTCACTCCCTTTCCTACTCAGCCTTCCCAGTCTCTGGTACCATTCCAGAACTCAGCATATGTCACATGTGCTCAGCTACGAGCATGTACTTTATATTTTCCAATACTTTTCCCAGTTCTACACAACTACAAACAGTTCCACTGATTTTTCTTTTGGGCTAAGTAGTATCTCTGTTTGGGTTAAGATATATCTCTATATTTCTATCTTATCTATGTGTATATGTATAGATATTTACAACTTATATCCCATTTTTGTCCATTTCTGTTCTTGGGCTGTAAACTTCTGGTCTAGATTTGATATGTACGCAATATTCTCTAACACTTGCTTAAGGATATTCAATTTTAATTTGGAGCTTGGTCTTATGGTTTTGTTTGCCTGTTTGTTTTCTTGAGGGAGAATTTTCATTAGGTGAAATGTTACCATTCACCTTCTCTGTTTTCTTCTCAGAGTAGTTTTGTGTTGGTTCCATTCTTTTAAAAATAGGCCTTTTGGGGAATTCCCTGGCAGTGCAGTGGTTATGACCCTGTGCTTTCACTGCTGTGGGCCCAGGTTCGATCCCTGGTCGGGGAACTAAGATCCCACAAGCCGCATGGTGTGGCCAAAAAAACAAAAAAAAAAATAGGCCTTCTGTAGACCCTTCCTAGTTGAAAGTGTTTTATTGTGCCAGTACAGTGACATGCAATTCCTCGAAGAGACGCTTTTGGTGGCAGCTGTGTGTATGTGGAGGTGAGGTGGGGTTGCTGGCATGACTTCTCTTCATTTTTTCCCCTTACCTCCTTCTTTCCCTTCATTGTCATGCCTTTAAAGGACACTACCCCCTTGTCAATGCAGTTGCGTCCCCCTCAGAAGCAATGTTTATCTGAAGCTGCCACCTCTGGCTCCTTCCTGAGAGCCAGTACTATAACCTTCCAAGACCCAGGTTATGTTCAGTCTTTTGGCACTTAATGTTTGACATTTTCTGTCAGGGTTTGATTTTGCCTATGCTTTGTCTATATAATCCACTACTCTTTCCTCTTTTTCCAAGATTCTCTGAAGCCTTGCATCTTCTACTCTCAGCATCTAGAGTCCTGCAGCAGTGGAGGAAGCTTGCTCCTGCTGGAGTTTGCTACTTACCAATTTTCTGGTAATTTGATGTTTGTGATACCCTCCAACTCCTATTATTGCATGAATCATGTGTAACTTTATTTTTACTCTTTGTACACCTCATGGGTTTTTTTATTAAGATGTGTGGACAGATTCTGGTTCAGGCAGTTGACATAATCCTCTGGACCTCAGCATAACTTATCTGTTGTTTCATTTATTTAAAATTAATTAATTAATTGATTGATTAATTTTTGGCTGCATTGGGCCTTCGTTGCTGCACACAGGCTTTCCCTAATTGCGGAGAGCAGGGGCTACTCTTTGTTGCAGTGCGTGGGCTTCTCATTGCAGTGGCTTCTCTTGTTGCGGAGCGTGGGCTCTAGGCACCTGGGCTTCGGTAGTTGTGGCTTGCGGGCTCTAGAGCGCAGGCTCAGTAATTGTGGCACATGGGCTTAGCTGCTCCATGACTTGTGGGATCTTCCAGGACCAGGGGTCGAACCTGTGTTCCCTGCATTGGCAGGCGGATTCTTAACCACTGCACCACCAAGAAAGTCACTGTTATTTCTTATTAAAAGAAATTTAACTTGGGCTTCCCTGGTGGCGCAAGTGGTTGAAAATCCGCCTGCTGATGCAGGGGACACGGGTTCGTGCCCCGGTCTGGGAAGATCCCACATGCCGCGGAGCGGCTGGGCCCATGAGCCATGACCGCTGAGCCTGCGCGTCCGGAGCCTGTGCTCCGCAACGGGAGAGGCCACAACAATGAGAGGCCCGCGTACCGCAAAAAAAAAAAAAAAAGAAATTTAACTCTCTTCATAAGCAGCTCCAACTTATTAATTTTCATGCATCATAATTATTAATTATACAATTTATTCATTCTTTTATTGATAAGGATGTAAGTTGCATGTAATAATTCACTATTACAAAAAAACGCTACAAAGAACATACTTGTATATACTTATTCACACATGCAAGCCCTTTTCTAGGGTACATACCTAAGCCTAAACAGCGTTTGTGGGGCTTCCCTGGTGGCGTAGTGGCTGAGAGTCCGGCTGCCAATGCAGGGGACGCGGGTTCGTGCCCCCGTCCGGGAAGATCCCACGTGCCGCGGAGTGGCTAGGCCCGTTAGCCATGGCAACTGAGCCTGCGTGTCCGGAGCCTGTGCTCCGCAACGGGAGAGGCCACGACAGTGAGAGGCCCGGGTACCGCAAAAAAAAAAAGTGTTCGTGTTACAGAATATGTGCATCTTCACCTTTACCAGATAATGCTTAATTACTCTAAAAAACAGTTGTAATACTTTACAATTCTATAAGCAGTGTTAAGGGAATTCTTATTTCTCTACACCCTTGACTTAGGTTCACATTTTTGTCATTCTGATGGATGTGACATATTATCTTGTCTTTAATCTGCATTTCCCTGATGACTAGTGAAGGTCTGATTTGTCTTTTCATATTCTTTTCCAATTTTTCTATTAGTTTCTTCCTTGTTGATTTTAGTTCTTCAGTATGTGCTAGAAATGAACACTTTTGAAATTCCGTATTTTGTAAATATACCTTCCAAGTTTGTGCCTTATCTTTAATTTACTTAGTTACATAGAAGTTTTCAAATTATAACATCATTAAATCTACAATTTTTTTCCACTAAGACGTCTTTTTTAATTTTTATTTTTATTTATTTATTTATTTATTTATTTTTGCGGTACGCGGGCCTCTCACTGTTGTGGCCTCTCCCGTTGCGGAGCACAGGCTCTGGACGCGCAGGCTCAGCGGCCATGGCTCACGGGCGTTGCCGCTCCGCGGCATGTGAAATCTTCCCAGACCGGGGCACGAACCCGTGTCCCCGCATCGGCAGGCAGACTCTCAACCACTGCGCCACCAGGGAAGCCCTAAGATGTCTTTTTTTTTAAATATAATGTTGTATGAAATCCTTCTGACCACCGAAGTCATGAACATACACTCCTATATTTTCTTATCAAAGTATATAATATTTTGCCTTTTACATTTACATCTGTACTCACCTGGAGTTTATTTTTGTATTTTTGCCAGGTAATACTTTAATTTTTTCCTATGTGGAGAGTCAATTTCTCCAGTACCACAAATTCACACTTACAAAGGTTCTGTTCAATTGTGTTCAAAACCAGCTGAGAATGTGGGGCCTTTCACAACATCTTTAACCGCACCCATGGAGCTTATCATTCATCATGCCCTTCTACAGCAGCATTATTTTCTTGCCAAACCAGACTACATATTGCATTCACTCTTCTTGAAATACGTTTTCTCCACAAGTCCTGTTCTCTTTTTTCCTTACTAAATTGTAAACTTATGAAAACAGACATTGTCCAATTCGTCTTTGCATCCTCCATACTTGGCACTGAGTTGATTTTCAAACACTCTTCAATTTTATTCTGAATTTGACCCTTATAGGTGGGAACGCTCACCTAGTATAAGCCATATCTTTATATTTTGGTTTTCACGCAGAAAGAAAAAGCTGTCTTTCATCTACTTTCCCACCAAAATATGCCTAGTGTTTCTAAATCTCTTTTAAAATTTTAAACAGAAACCCCCAAAAACTTCTAATGACTAGGAACTCAAGTCATCCTTTCTGCCCCGTTTGTAGGACAGTCTGCGCTTGGGGTCAACAGCGAAGTTAAGAGGCACCGTCTGCGGGCCTGGCCTGGCCTTGCCCCTTTGCCGCGATGCCAGCAGTGGGCCGACCCAGTTCGGAGCTGGAGCGATGCGTCCGTGGACGTGTTCGCATCCATCGTCCTTCCCTCGTCTTCCCTTCGTATCGTCCATAAGCCTCGACCCTGAACACAAATGGCAAGACGTGGAAATTACCTCCTAAGTCACCGTCCATCCTTGTATGGAACGCTGGGGTGTCAGACTTGGCTGCCAGCCTTCCTAAAGACGATTTTAGCAGCTCCCGACGATTTTAGACAGGAGCTGCCGATGGCGCAAAGTTCTCAGGCGACTTCTAGAACCTCTCGCCAGCTTCCCCTGCTGCCAGGTTACCATTTCGGTCAGGCAGCGACCCTGCGGTTCCCCTTCGACCGCTGGACCGGGCGCCCCAGTTAGTTTTGGGTGACTTAAGGTCACACTGAGAAAACAACTGAAAGGGCAGATTCGAGGACGCGGAGACCGCCCCGTGCCCACCCGGCACTTTCCCGAGTCTCCGCAGGCGCTGTGCGGCCGGTCACGGCAGGGGCACGGTCGCGGCGGCAGCACCGGCTGCACCGGCGGCAGCGCCGTGACTGTGACCAGGGCCTATCGTAGGGCCTATCGTACCCAGGACCCGCCCAGCCCGGCCCAGCCCGGCCCCGCCCCGCGGCAGCCGCGCGCACGCGCCAGGACAGCTTTTCCCATAGGCCCCTGCGGCGGAGCACCGCCCCCGCCCTAAGCCCCGGATCGGTTCGGAGTCCGCTGTATATTTACTTGGCTGCGTACCGGCAGTATCTTTGAAAGGCGGCGGGAGGCGGCGAGCGCGATGGCGAGCTTTGGTCTTCTGCTGAGAGTGATGGGCCTGGTCCTGTGCGGGGCGGCGACCCTTGGGCTGTCCGCTCCTCCCGCCCCCACCTCCAAGAAGCCCATCATCGGTGAGGAGGCGGCGGGGGTCGGGGGCCGGGACCGCGGTGGACGCTTCCAGCAGCTGCGCTCCGGCGGCTGCGTCCTGTCCTGGAAGACCCAAGTTCAGGGTTAGGATGTGTGCCTTCCTGTGTAGCACAGGGGCCAAGCCATCATTTGGATCGTGCTGAAATATAGCTAATTAATGCCTCGTTGATTTCCTCAACTCCAAGGCTCTTAAAATTGGAAGGAAGGAGGGTGCGCTGTGAAGAATCCTGGTTTTGTTGTTTGTACTTAGGAATTTCTGCTGATTAAACGGATTCTGTACATGCATTGTCTTTATTAAAATTTCACTGGCTGAGGGCGCATTTCGAGGAACGATGCATTATAACGTATAAAAATCGAATTGGCTAGATAATCAAGAAATAATGGTATACCTTGGTCTTTGTCATCTCCAGCGGAGGAGGGCAGCAGCGGCTGGTGTGATCCTAATGGCAATTCTATTTGGTGTTAAAGTGAAGCATGTCATTTTTCGTTTTCGACAAATGTATGTTTTAAAAAGAGAGTAAAATCAATTTGCATTGCCAGAATAGACGTATGATACTGGGCAGGGGAAAGCAACCCAGGAGAAATCAGCCCGGATTTTAAATTTGCAGAAAGTAACTTGTGTGTGGACAGTTAAGATGGTCTCATTTTAACTGTAGTGTTTTGCCTTTCATATTGTTTTTTGTTTGTTCCCCCCCGCCGAAGATGGGCACTGTATTGTGTAACTAAATAGAAAGTAGATGAGCATTTTTTCATGTATATTGGTAGCGCCCATTTTTCAGATGTGTTGTGTATCAGTATTTGGAAATCGGAATGCCTTATTTTATAAGCTACTTAAAATAGTGGTTAGAATCTCCCAGGGGAATTAACTCAAAGTATAATCTCATGTAGTGTGCTGGGAATTGTGGGTGCAGAGGGGAGGGAAAAAGGAAAGAAGAGGAGTGATTGTTTTCCCTTTGCTAGAAACAGTGGTTTCTAGGAAACAAGTCCAGGGTCAAATATAGAAGAAGTAGGTAAGCTTTTGGTTTACCCTGACCAGTTAAGACAAAATAGTTAACTGAACACCTGTGTGCAAGGCACTGAGTTAGGAGTGCAAGTGATTCAACGAAAAGAAGCCGCAAAATTCATGAGATGGCCTCAAAGTATGGGTAGAATTTTGGTCCCATTTTGAGGGGCAGGGAATATAGCCGAGCTCTTGTCCCAGGATGGAGAGGGGGCGGGGGAAAAGTTGGTGGAACTTACCTACTCTAACGTACTTTCCTCCTTTCTGGCACCTTGTGTCCACATGTCCCCGGCCCGCCTTTGCGGCACCTCATCCCTGCCTGCCCTGTAACCACTCCATTTCCTATGACACTCCCTAATTCTTTCCCTGCCCATTGTTTTTGTCCTTAATAAGGGTGCTCTTACCGCTCCATGAGGAGAAAAGCAGTCTTACTGAACAAAGTTAGGCATGTGGCATATATGTTAACTGAGTGCCTGATGAATGCCAGTTATTGTAAGAAGCTGGGGATACAGGTGACTGACTGATAACGGACGGCCCTGCCTGTCACGTGGCCTACAGAGACACTGACGGTGTTCCAAATGGTGAGGTAGTGAGCTATACAGGCACAGGTATCCTCTCCGGAGAGATGTGTTTTGATGTGTCCTGGATGCCAGTGCTGTGCTGGGGCTGAGGTTTCAGGGGTAAGAGGCAGCCAGAGCAGTAGGTGGGCCCGAGCATCAGGGTCTGTAGAGTTTGTGAAAGTTTAGGAACCCATCTAAGTGCTCAAGCGAAGAGGTACCCCCTGCTGCTTTGATCTCTCTCTCTCTCTCTCTCTCTCTCTCTCTCATTTCCTTGCCTGTCACTTTGTCCCCTTGCCAACACAGGACTCTAGTCACAGGCACTCTTTGCAGTGGGACAGGCACAGAGCTGACTCGGGGTCTTTGCACTTGCTATTCCCTCACCCTGGAACCTTCTGCCTCCAGATATCCGCATGTGGCTGACTCCCTCACCCCTCTGAAGTCCTGCCGACAGTGTCGTGTTCTGCCTTCTGAGAGAGGACTTGCCTGGCCACCGCATTTAAGAGACTTTCTTCTTTCCTATAGATTGGAACCTCCCTTCCTTCCCCAAACACACATCTTCTGCTGCTGCTTTACTTTTCTTCTCGGCTCTTACCACCAGCCATCACACTAGTGTTTACCCTTTTGATCTTGTTTACTGTGTTTCCTCTCTTCTCTCCCTTCCACACACTGGAATTAAAGCCCACAAAGCAGGGATTTTGTTTGTTCAGTTCACTCATGTGTCCTCAGCACCTAGTTCAGTGCCTGGTATATAGTATGATTCAGTAGTATATGCCAAAACAGTGAATGGTGATATCATTAGATTGAGAGGCCTCCTTCTAGACTGAAGGATCTCTACTCTGAAGTTGATTCTAGCTTTTGTGAAAAAGGCTGGTGCTATTGTAGACCTACTTTGGGGGCTTATTTGGCCTCCCTAATGAGGCAAGAGAGAATGCTACTTAAAACTCAGATCAGCCTCCACTGCTCCTTTCCTAAATTCTACAGATGTGCTTTTAGGAGAAGCTTCATATATAATTCTGTGAATTAAATGAGTGGAGTAGTGACATTTCTAGGGTGATGTGTTTCAGTTTCTGAGCAGGAAAAAAAGAAATCGCTGGAAACTGAAACTTTTTTTTTTTTTTTTTTTGTAATTTAGGAATATTAATGCAAAGATGCCATAGTGAGAACATGAAAATCCTGGGAAAATACTATATTGCTGCATCCTATGTAAAGTATCTGGAGTCCGCAGGTGCGAGAGTTGTACCCATAAGGTATGATTCGATATTTTTTTACACTGAGTAACAAAAACTGCAACTGCTGTTTTATCTCGAAAATTATCTTTTATCTCTGAAATGAATGCTTTCTCTATGATCGCGTCATTCAAGTGTGTTAACATCACATCTGATTTTTGTCACACATCTAATGCCTAGGAGTCTGTCATTAAGTCGTTTAAAGTGTGAAGCTCTGTGCGTCTATGATATCGTTAGACGTGTGGCATATATATTAGAGAATGAAATGAGTTACCTTTACCCTAGAAAAGGTGATCCTCATCAGACATCGTGACAGTAATGGAGTGAAAGCATCTACAGCTTCACCAGCTTCATCCCGTAGTATTAGGATAAGGAAACACTTAGGGAATCAAGGAGTGTTCTAGAAGAGGACTTTTTTCTCCCGTTGCGGAGCACAGGCTCTGGACGCGCAGGCTCAACAGCCGTGGCTCACGAGCCCAGCTGCTCCGCGGCATGTGGGATCTTCCCGGACCGGGGCACGAACCCGTGTCCCCTGCCTCGGCAGGCGGACTCTCAACCACTGTGCCACCAGGGAAGCCCTAGAACAGGACTTTTAAAACACCTTTGCGCTCTACTCTAGAAGTTTGGAAAAGACTAATACAGCAGTTTTGCTTCAGTATAAATTACAGGTATTGCAATTTTAAAGGAGGTACATTATTTTTGTGATGTAATGACCTAGAATAATAAAATGATTCATGTCATATTCATGACATGACATGATAATAAATGATGCATGTCATTTTGATTTGGAAAGAGTTGAATTTTTTAACAAAAACCTTGTAAGTATTGATAGTATCTTATCATCCAAAATTAGTTATATTTTAGGGTCTTCCAGCACCCTCACCTAATCCATTATAAGTGATTTCACACACAAAACACAACTATTTGCTCTGGCCAACTTGTTTTTGTAAATAATTTCGCATTAAAAAATTGTAACAAAGTACTGCTCAAAAAGAACATTAATACTAAAAATGTAAATATTACAATTTTGAGAATGGTACCACCAAATGGTTTTATGTTTAGATTCGTAAGGATTGTCTTTTTGCTTGGTCTTTTACATTTAACTGTCTCTACTCCAAGATGAACGTTCGCTTTTGACATTAGTCTTCAGTTTTTTAGTAGCAGATCTAATTTTTCAAATGAAATTTTATTTGGAACCCAGATAACAGCAGCATTTTAGAGCTGAGGCAGAGGCTCTGGACAGTCCTTAGGACAATGTTGCAAAGTGTTGATCCTGGAAGCTTTTTCTGCAAGCTCTTCTTTTAGCACATAGTGCTGATAACACAGATGGGAGGTGGAGAGTCAAAAGGCAGGTAGGCCAGTTCAGAGATGGCTGCTACGTGTGAGTAGGCTAGGTGTGAAGTGAGAAGGGATTGGCTTAGAGCAGTGGTTGTAGGATCGATGGGTAAATATTCTTAAAAAAAATCATTAAGACCTGATGAGTAATAGAATGAAAGGGCACAGGGAGGAATAGATGAGAATGACAGAAGTTTTGAAATGGGAAATTTTGAAACTAGGGAAGTTTTGAGACTGATGATTTGTAGAACACTGGGACTTAAGACTGAGATACTGAAAACGTGACTGTCAGCATTCAGGTTAATTTCCAGCTTGGGTTCCCAAAGTTCACTTTAAGGTATATTGCTCAGAATTAGAATCATATGATCCTATAAAAACAGTGTAATGCAGGGCAGCTAAATTCCCAGAGGAACCTGCAGAGGATTGCCTAATGTAGAATGAGCCAAGTGATGTCACTGATAACATTGGATTCATTTCTGGATTTCGGATGCTGGGGACCAACTTTTGCAGTTTAGAAGGGAAAAGGAGGAGGATGGGAGACCTAGACGGCACCCTGGAGCAGTTGAAGAAGTTTGTCTCTGGTGACCTTCCTCCTTCTGTCTGGGGCCTTCGCCCTCAGGTGCCCGGTGCGCTCAGGTTATAATGATCTTCTGCCGCAGGACGAGTGAGACCCACAGAGTGTCCTCCACCTGAGAGCTGGCATGTGGCTGCCCACAGGCTGCTCTTGGTCTAAAAATGTGTTTCATTCACGCAGTGCTTAAAATATGTACAAATCAGAAGACTTTGTAAAAGTCTGAATTTTTGGCTTCCTTTTTTTTTGAAGGCAATTGTCTGGAGCTCATTTTAAACGGAACACGTGCTCTCCATTGGCAACAGTGCCTGTCACTCCTTTTCACGTTGCTGAAGCTGTGTCATTTGCCATCATTACCAGACTTTAGCTATTTTCTTTAAAAAGAACTTATTGAGAGGGTCTTTTGTTTCAAGAAAGTCTGATAACATGGAAGCACCATCTGTGTTCAAAGAATGTGACCTGGTCTGTTTTGCCTGCAAGGCCTCTGAGGCACTTGAGTTTGTGACACCCCGTGCCCCCAGCCAACAGTTAAGCCCCTTAATAGTGATAAACAGGGCCCGAAAATTCAGTCATGGACAATGGGGGAGCCATTTACTTAGAATGACTGAAGTGACTGGAAACAGGCTGCATGGCTAGCTGGTAGGAGTCCCTGGAGTGCAGCTGAGTGATCTGAATCCATTCTGGTTCCTGATGGTGGTAGTTGCCCATCTAGTTTAAATATCCATGGGGAAGATTCTGGGTCCCTACTGGTTCCTTCTTTGTTGGCACAATCTGGGGAGATTGAACTGGTAGAAAACTGGAACTCACATTTCATCCTCCTATCACTTCCCAAGTCACAGCCACCTGCCCATTTATCCTCCATTTAAGATAGTGGTAAGCACCATTGCAGTGTCACCCACTGCTTTGTGGCTCTCTGCCAGAGGAGGATTATTATGAATTTCTGAACAGCACAGCTCATTTGGGCTTAGAGGAGAGCCTAGAGGAGTTTTCTGGCAAAGCACAGCTACGTTCTGGGCATCATAGGTATCTCCTTAATAATGGGAGAAGTGTCCTAATGCCCTCTAAAACTTTCCTGTGGGCCAGAAATGGACTGTAGTTGATATTTGCCTACTTCTTTTTCAGCAGGTTGGGAAGGCATTATGCCTTTTTATTCTCTCTTTTTTTTTTTTGGTGGCACGCGGGCCTCTCACCATTGTGACCTCTCCCGTTGCGGAGCACAGGCTCCGGACGCGCAGGCTCAGCAGCCATGGCTCACGGGCCCAGCCGCTCCGCAGCACGTGGGATCCTCCCGGACCGGGGCACGAACCCACGTCCCCTGCATCAGCAGGCGGACTCCCAACCACTGC